>JAHZNF010001011.1:0-10429 GCA_027744215.1 Troglopedetes dispersus
GTTTAAACACGTACACCCAGCAACTTGGGAACATCCTCCGCAAATACGATTGTTTCAGTCAACTTGAAAATTGTATTTACACTACAATGATTTAATATCTTCTACCTAAAAAACTTGCATACTCTTTGTCTTAAAACACCGAAAGTATTTGGAATGCAACAATCGTAGGCCCTCAAAAGTGAAACTTGTGTTGGAATAACTTGTCCTGAGGAGTTGGAAAAGTATTTGCATAAATAATATATTAAATTTGACTTGACTTAATTACACAACGATGCCATGGGGATTTTGCAAATCTGAGTGCGGGAAATGCGTAAAAACGACGTTTTAAAATTCACCAACTCTTTTCCCAGTTCCCGTCAACTGCTCAAGTAATATACTATGCATACCTAGCAACTGTCTTATTATGAAACCAATAATTTCTCTCAAGAATTCAATGCTTCCACAACTTTTGGTGGCTTTGCATCCACCTTTAATGAACAGAACCGGGCTATCACAGTAGTAGCTCTATGCACGATTGCCATAACGAAGTGATAGTAAATGCTACAATACTAATACTATTGACAAGTTGAAACTTTGGCAGTAGACCGTACGATGTATCAGACTTGTATATATTAGTGCCATTACACATTTTGCAAATTGAATTTGCAAACAGTTTATCTCCTATGATGACCCTGACAGATTCTCTTGTTGTTTGGACATCCAAACATGTTACCACTTTGCATCCAGTTTCCTGCAACAAACTCTCTTCATATGTGTGTGTGTGCGCGCGTTGAGTTGGCTTTGTGTGTATGTCTCATTCACATATCTTAATTGCCCTTTAAATGGCATTTTGTAATTTAGAAGTTTAAATATGCATAAATGGCTCAATTTATTATTTGTCTTTTGTCCTCCAAGGCAGCGGTTTGAAGTTTGCTGGTGTTTGGCCAAACTCAACATGACTTTGCTGATTGAAGCTACAGCTTCATACGTGTACTATGGACCAAGCTATAGCTCTGAAGATTTGTAAATATGACATAATATAACATTATATGACTCATTTTTAGCTCCCATATTAGAGAGTGTTTACTTTATAAACATGGGTGAACCCTCTTCGTCCATCGACTTTTGTTCTCTCCTTAATTAACTTTTATTTAAACCTGCAGTTTAAACTTTTAATGAGTTTTAACCGGAATTTATGACACTTTTTCATTCTTCCCTTCGCATATTCACGTATTAATGGGACATCAAACTGAACTCCCACACATCCCAATCCTCATTCAGCTTCATAATCATACATATGCAATCCTCGTGTTTTGCGCCATCCTTACTGCTTTGATGCGCAAACAAAACACTTTCGTCTTCTATGCAAATCTTTTATGTGGCTTATTCCCTATCGCAAGTCATTTAATCCACGAAAGTAAAACAAAGGAAGTCGTTGTTATGTTTTGAATAATATTTTTTATGGCAAGGAAATTTACATACCGCGAGTCACTAGTCAATATGAAGGGAAAACGAACGGAAGGAAACGTTTAAGGCATCTTTGTGCGAATCCTACTAACGTCGTGTTCCAACCTTTGCAAAACGGACTACACACACTCCACAAAAAATACTTCCTTTTGTTGTTTAGAGGTTTTGAAAAGTCTATCCAGAAAAAAAAGAAATAAACTTTTTTTATAGACCGCACTGACATATGCGAAAGGGGCATATTAAATGGAAAACATTTAAGGTTTTCAGTGCCATTAAGATGGTTTAACTACTTAGTAAATGGAATGCTTCTCCCGCCACAATATTTTTTACGAGCAAATTTCCTCATTCTATGTATCATCGTCCTTCCTTCATTATTCTTCTCTAGACGCTCCATCGCCAAGTATTACTCTTCGCTAAGAAGAGGGAAGAAAGAACGAAGATTGCCGTTCCGACTTACACACATCGCTACACATAACAACAACAACAACAACAAATTTCCTCATATGGAATATGTCATCATGTCTCCAAAACTCTTTACTTTTTTTATATTCGTATTGGAAGCCAACACGAACAATGTTCTCTTATGCACTAATAATAAAACCGAAGGAGAACATTTCCTTTTTCTCCGTTTATTCTTCGGTTCACCCTTGTTTTACTTGTTTCCGGAAAAGAAGGTTTACTTTGTCTACTGAGCACGAGGCTGTTGCAACTAGACATTCATAATGTTGATGGGAGCTCCAAATATGACTTTCGCATTCCATTCATGTCACACAATCCTCCAACTTATGAGTGCCTACTCTTTCTACATGAATTGCATGTATTTGGAGCAAACTCGGTTTCAACAAATGACTGGAATACTTTTTCTCTTCTTGACTTTTTTCCTTTTGATGTGGCCAACATTGTCGAGTTGCTGTAGCACGGGAAAGCTGAACCGCTCCAAATGTGCACCAAGTGTAAAATGAGACTTTTGACGATCACGCCCGTCACCACCACAAAAACAGAGACAACAACTGTTGATCACTATTTTGTTACATAATGTCTTCAAATACACCACAAAAATATGTGGTAGGAGTGGAGAAGAATGCAATTACATTATTTCGTCTCTTTGTTAACTTGCTACAGTGGCTGAGGACGAGGAGTTAATCAAAAAGTAGGAATCAACAGACCACAACCTTCTTCAATGACTTCCTTCACACACGCACAACCCGCAGATTTTCAGAAGAGGAGAACCAGAGAAAATAGCTATTTTCAACTAATTTTCTAAAAAAAAAGAACCGCCAGCGAACAATGCTAGATACATCCAAGTAAACTTTTATTCTTTGCTCAGTATATGTGATGCAAGAGAGAATAAAGTATGTGTCGAAAGATTTGTGAAGGAGATCATCATCCTTTCCAGTTTCTTCATCTGCTCTGCCAGTCCTCCTGATCCTCTTTCCTTGTAACTCTCTCATGCGGGCTTAAAAGAGGGAAGGATGGAAGAACAACGGAGAAGAAACAATAACTGCAAGCGGAAATGTCTCTGCTGGGAAAGTACAATGATAACGGCTAGTCAACTCACCGATCGTCGGGAGTTGGCTAGAATGTCTAAATACACACGTTTCCGGCTTTCCCAGTTGTTTCGAGGCAATCATGATGTTACGGTTCTCCTGAAATGAGCTACAAAAATTTGGTAGCGCGCTTCCTACATGTTTTTTAACCTGCTCTCCACTCATTTCAAAAGTAAACCTGAGTATGTAGAAAAGTGAGCAACCGAATGTGAGGTTAATGTTTATTCGTCTTGACTTTCCCCAGTAGAACTTGTATATTTGTTTAGTGTAATACAGTCCGCTTTTATTGTCTGGCTGAATGTTGGACAAAAGCAAATAATATTTTTTGCCGCACAAAAAAAAGTATTCACTTACAGTGTGTCTACACACTATGCATATTAAAATAGAAATCTCGAGTCACGTCGTTTTTGCTTATAATACAAATTTTCCAACCTTTCGGCTTCCACTAAAGTTGATTGTGCGACGTACCCGATGCTTGTCTTCAAGCTTTTTCCTCACTACATGCATCTTCTGCCCTTTGATACGTATGATCTGGAACGTTGCAGGCTAAGATTTGCAAAAGCTCACCTGTTCAACAAAATTTTTTTTAAGGCTTTTCTACTTTGATCTTCTATGCATTTTTTTTGTACGGTAGTTTCGCTTGATTTGGTTAGAAAGCTGGAGGACGTCAATTCTTGACAAAGTGTGAGAATGAAAGGATTGTCGTCCATCCATCTCCTTTATTTTTATTTCCCAGGCTATTTTTAGGCAGGATTTGTGTTTAAATTCGTGTACCTTCCACCATGTTCTACAAACGAAAACGTGACTCACCATTTACTTTCTTCATACATACATCTGGCCTCCATGTTTTATCATTATCGCTTTCACATCTCTTGGAAAGTACAAATCTTGACGTAGTAGCTCGAGCTCACATATCTAAGTACCATTGTGCCGAAGATTTTTGCATGAACTGGCTTCAGTTACTGGAACTGAAAAAAAAACTTGGTGAATAGGTAATAGTACGAGCTATTTTCATGAGTGTGGGCATTGTATCGCCCTTTCAAAATCTCCACTGTGATCACCATCATCGTCACTATAAAGTGCAATAGTAATGTAGAGCTTCATCACTATCCCCTTTCTCTCGCCTTAACACTTCCACGAGAGTATTCAAAGAAAGTTTCTGTTTCCAACTGACGACAGACCATGTGTACACAGTGACTGGGAACTAGCTCATTGCTCCTAATGCTGCTCCTTTTTCATACACACATACGCATGTCATTGTAAAAAAGTGAGTTATTTTTTAATACTAAAAAAAGTAACTAACCGATATGCACTACACTACCAGTCGTACTTCTTTTATCCATGTTGGTTTAACAAGCTGTATCCAGTTGTTCCACTTTTTTTATAAAAAAAATGATATCAAGTCAACTCCTTGAAAAGTGCTTTGTGAAAAAGAGAGAACACGGTAAAATAGAGTGAATCGAGTGAGTGAGTGAGTGAGTGGATGGTTTTTTTTTGTCAAAGTTGAATGTAGCTGGTGCACACTGTGCATATGCTTTTCTTGTGATATGCCAGAGGTATGTAAGTAAGCGGAGCGCCTATTGTATGTCCCTCTAAAAATACGGCACCGTTCTGTGATGCTGGAAATGGAAGCGGTTGTGCAATGGTCGTGGGTGGTAGTAAATTCACTTGAAAAGTACGAAAAGGATAATTTTACGATATGCATCTTTTTTTTTCTTTAAAAATAGCAGAGAGTGTGCTACTCTTTATAGCGGGAAGGGAAAACTAATGTAATGTAAAGAGCATCCGAGTAAAGTAGCAAAAGTGGTATATATTTTAATCTTCAAACGCTTCGTCTTGTCTCTGGATCATCATGTCAAAACAGTCACGGGGAAAAAGAGACGAATCTCAAATACCGGCGGAAGGATAAGAAAAAAAAGGGAAGGAGAGCACAAAAAATGTCGCTCCGTTCCATTTACAAAATGGGTCTGGGGACATTACATTAAATCCGTAGTTTTCCCGTACGAGCAACAAAACTAACGGCGACGTAGGCCCTGAAATTCCTGCTTAGTGTATAAAAGTCAAATCTCAATAGCATTACCGCCATCATTACATTAAATAAGAGGCGTTCGCAGAGAAAGTGCAAAATGTATGGAACGTGTAGCCAGTACTGGAGAGAATGGAACTTACAAAATACTTCTTTTTTAGTCTTATAAATATTATATATTGTGCTTCATACACAATAAATATTATCATAAAATCCAGCCTGTATGCAGGACAGATCCGAATTGCATTCTTCGTCTTAATCTCTTCCTAATTAATGATGCTTCCTGTTGTCATGATGAATAGGGGATGAGTAGATGAGCTCTAATAACACGGAACAAATCGACACTCTCTGGACAAGATATGTACATTGGCGAGAATCACTCTAATGGAACACCAACTTCCTTTCTAATGCTCTGCTCAACTTGCTCGCGAGCATTCATGCATGGGAAAAGCACGAGATAAATGACCACTGACAGGCTGCCATTTATTTAAGTGAAAAGCCACACAACATATAATACTATTACAAGTAGTGCTTTTGAAAGTAGGTGGCACATAGTCATTCTGTTGGTAACACCCTGTACCAGATAACGTGCTGCTCTGCAAATAACAAGTGACAAAAATGGAACGACATCACGGACAAAAATTTATACAAGGCTAGGTAAAAAATTAGCTTCATAAGATGGCGAGCACAATACATTAATTAACTCGCTACCATGAAGGTTGTCCTGCTTTTATATTTGCCACGCTACACCATTGAAAGATAATATCCTTGTTTACTTTTTTTCAGAGACAGAACCACCAACCAAAATGCTGTCCTTGAATTATTCTTGCTCACAGCAGCAGCAGCCGAGTCTATAAAAAAATGGTGCCAATGCATAAAGTTAAGTCAGCTGATAAGGTTTCCATGATGATGACTATTTTGGCGGAAGAAGTGGGAGAGCGGTTATCTTTTCTGAAAATTACCAATCATCGGCCATTACCGTGGAAAAGGAAGCAGTCTTTGTTGAAACTCTTGTTTTATTTATTAAAAAGGTCAAGGGAAAAGTAAACGAGATGTGGATGATGGGTCCACGCTATCCGCTCGGCTGCCTTGGGAGGTTAGGGGAAAAACAAAAGGAAATTGCCATTATCTTGTGGAATGTTGTGCTGGCGAATTCCATCCATTCTCTTGTCAGAGATTAATTCACGCTAAGTACACACTACTCCTTTTTTTCACTAGCAACGCACCCTTAATAAAAAGAAAATAAATAAGTACGAATACGAATTACTGGACGCACACACGAGGAGTGTGTGCTGTGCAGCGTACATTAGTTTGCTCTTGTTCACACCAGGGCACACAGACTGAAATGAGAAAAAGCTTCATCCCATTAATTGAATACATGGCGCAGAACCGAAAAAAATTAGAGAAAAAACTACCACTGCTACTTTCACTCCCGTTTTGCTTTTTCCCTGCTTCTGCCAAAATCGTGTGCATAGATAAAAAAAACCGGCTCACATAGCTGACAAAGAAAGGAGGGAAGCAGCCTTTTTGATTTTCTCGTTGCACAATGCTAACCTCCTTTTGTACGAATTGAAACGAAATAGACCTCGAAAATGTATGTTATGGGAGAAGACAGACACACGCATTGTATTATCATGTCTGTCAGGAAGGAAAACACAAAGTTGCTAACTTTTGTTCCTTTTCAATCAACTTGGTGGTTGTGTATAAAGGAAAGGAAATTATAATTTCCAACTCGTGTCCCATCTCCACAGACACACATACAATAACTGTCAAGGCAATGTAATTTTTTTTCTCGCGAATGACAGAATATAACAAGCTTCTACTTTTGCTGTAATGCAAGAAGAAAGTTCGTCCCAAATGTTGGTGAACCAGAATGTTGGTTCAACCAGGCTGCACCAACCTCCACTTTGTTTTTTTATGTATTTTTAAATAAAAAAATTGAGGATTTTCTCGTTCTTTTCATAGTCAAGTAGTGCGTCATTCCTGGTTGAATTGTGTGAGGAATCACGGTACCCTATATAAATAATCCTATCCTGTTTATTTTGCGTAGAAAAAAATAGAGTGAATGCCACAGCACACATGGCAATTGGCAATTGTATAACCGCAAAAGCGAAAATGAGAGTTTTGTTTGTGGAGCAACAGCGAGCAAAAGTTGAATACAGTAGCAGCTATTTCCCTTGTTGATTGTGCGAAACAAGAGAAAAGAGAAATAAATACACACACATTATAAACATTGGCCCGTAGTTTTGTAAATATAGATTGCGAGGAGTGATCTGATTTCTCCACTTGAGCGATTTTAGCAGCAATCTGTGCAAAAAAATAAAATAATCTGTCTCTTTCAACAATCCAAGCTCGATTTTCATGTGGCGCTCATTGTGGTCTTCAAAATGCTTATAAATACTCTCATGATCATCATTATCAACCTCATTAAAACACAATGAAAATCCGTCATGTTTTGGCTCAACACATCAAGTGGAAAGTAGGTAGGTAGGTGTAGACTTTCCAGGTGACACAAATCCATTCCCAGTTTCTGTCGAATGACTCTTTCACTTGGGCATGTTATTTTGAAGAGAGACAGAGTGGGTGTTTGGTGATAATATTTGATGGAGTGCGTTCACTCTTCAGGCGACAATCCATTCACCAATTGATCCGGTGAGGAAGCCACTTTAAACACTTTGTCAACAAATTCAGTCACCGTTGATAAATGGCAATGTTTCCTATTTACCATTTTCCAATCTGGATGCCTCTACATGAAATTCGATATCCTGGAATTCCCACTCAAACTTGATGCTCCAGAGAGAATGGAATTCTTCATGTCATCATGTTGATGCCACTCATATTCCAAAAAAGCAACATGTACTCATTCCTGACGGGAATCGTATTTTCTTTTATTTTCTCCGAGCTCCGATGTTTATTGGCTGGTGGCATGATCACATTTTTTCTGTGAACCTACTATACTATGGTGTCTATATGGAACTTTGTCATTCTCTTTTAATACTTGATCAATATTTTTAGAGTTTACAAAAAAAATATTGAGTTAATAATATATACTGGAGGAAGCCTTTCCCAAGAAATATCTAGACTAAGGTAGTCAGGTCATTTGAGGCAAGCCTAAATGATTCTCGACTAGAAAATTTTGGAAGACCTGACCCGTGAAGTATCACAGCCGCCCATAATACCAAATGAAGTTCCAAAAATAAACTCCTTTGTTCTGAACGTGAACTCGAAAGAGGAGTGTATAATAGTATAATGTGCTAGCATTATCTACGAACTTTATCGCATTGTGATAATTTTGCCAAATGAGGTGTGTCTCATGGTAGAATTCTAAGGAAAAGGTAACAGTGCCAAATGGGGAACATTCAGTTTCTCAGACATGAAAACAAGCCCATCTCCTTTTCGCAAATGAGTCCAGAGAACAAAAAACTGTGAGTGAATTTTAGTTTGGATTGATCCTAGCACTATAGAGACATCCCTTCCAGACTTTTGTGTGATGGAATATGCATCATCATTTTTCTCACCAGTTTCAACAAATCTCAATACCCTTCCTTCTTCTACTATTCCCACTTTGCCCCGTTCAAGGGTTTCTGTAGGTTGACACACTTATTGACGCTCATTCGTCTCACCTACTTTTTTGTGGAAGAATTCACAGACATCATATAAATTTATGACGTTGTCCTTGTTAGGCAATAACCTTTTTCTGGAGCATGAAAAAATATTTTCATGAAGAAAAAGTTCGACTACTGAAAATACTTAAAGATGAGCACCTACCGCCTCAAACAAATTTTTCCCCGAGTTTTCTTTTCGGGCAACAACATGTCGTTCCCTCTTATTTCTCGAGCATTATTATGATTGTTGTTGTTATTATAAGTCTGAAGACAATCACCACCACGGCAAACATCCATTTTCCTTTTCATCCGGATAGCACAAGCTTGTTTCATAAAAACATGGATACAGATGCCAAACTACACGGAGAAGAAGGAAAAGACAAACCAGGTATATTCACACCGAAGATTTTCTGGCAAAAGGAATTAAAAAAAGTTGGCCAGTTCAGCCGAATCGATCGAGCTCTCGTCATTTCTATTGTACGGTGAAACGAAAAGAAAGTGACAAAGATATTTTGTACAAAGAGCACCCCGATGATAATATTAAAAACACACACATGTAACACTGGTAGATTTGCTTTTGTCACCTCATCAGGCAACCACCTGGAGAGCACCACCACCGCAACACTCAATGTCTCATTGTTCTCATTCTTAACTTCATTTCTGAAGACGGAGCGGCGAGCAGGAAATTTTCTGCCAATTGTGTGCATGTGAGGTCCGCTCATCCCCAAGAGCGTACATATTTTTGTGTACAGAAAGGAGTCAGGACTAGGAGTAGCCGGTTCAATAATGTCCATCCTGTGAAACCATGAGAGTTGGCAAACTCTCATTCCCGAGATGTGACAATATAATAACTGCCAGATGACGTCAAGAAGCCTTGTCTTCATTTGATCACCCAAATAATAAAATAGATGGAAAGAAGAAAGATAAAATATTATGCAGACCATATTTTCAGCCTAACTTCTTTATCCCTTCAACCACTTTGCCTCGTGTGGTCAATCTTGTAAAAAGTAACATCTTAATAATTACCACGACAATCATCATTTGAATGACACGTGGCAGCTGCCACAACCAGAATCTCCGTCATCCTTGAAAACAGAAAGAAAAAGAGCACAGCTTTTTTGAGCACGTCAACAAAGTTTTTTTTTGGGTGGAACAAGTGTAACTTTGCGTTCTCATTCTCACGCACATGTCAGGAAAAGACAGTCACAAGGACTGCTCCAAGTTGAGAAAAGAAATCAAGTTTATTCTTTGTGTTGTGTACGTGGTAAGATACGAGTGTTCAACCACAAAGAAAATATGCTAACTTCCCTCTAATTTTGTTTATTGCTCTCTTACCCCGCGGCAATGCTTTTACCAAGTATTTTGATTGAAAGAGTTATGGCGTATAAGTGTATAATCGGCAACACACTCTAAAGCAAAAAGAAACATAATTCGCTGGGGCCGTTCTCAAAGGAATAGACGTTTAAAACCTTGCGAGGAAACTGCGTCTGAGAAGAATGAGCAATGTGCTATGCGTCATTTTTCCTTTCCAAAATCTTTTTGATATTCTAGTTGAGAAATTGATGTGATTCCTGAGAAAGAACATATTTCAATATAATAGTTTATGATTTCCCGGAAAATGGTTTTTGCTGACGAGAGAAATAATCTTTGAAAATAATTCTTCTTCTTTTTCATGTTCTATTGGGAGTGAATCCCGCATGTCAAAACATCCCGAGTTTGTCTGCGGCTCTCAACCTAGCTCGGTTTCTCCACGTTTTCACGTGTTTTGCATGATATCACTCAACAATTTGCTACTTAACATGCTA
>JAHZNF010001012.1:0-19344 GCA_027744215.1 Troglopedetes dispersus
AGTAGTTAGTCATCTTCCCTGGCTAATTGGTATGCATGTCGAGTGCCGCCATCATCATACATGCTCATAAAATCTCTCCCCCCTGCATCATTGTGATCACATGCTGAACCACACCAGTAGTTATTTTTTTCATGGACAACAACAGGCAAGCAGCTTTTCAGTGTTTTTAATGCAAAAAAGTAATATGTTCATAATAGTTCTTACAGTCGCGCGACATTCCGACGGCCAAGCATTTTTTGAATCGACAGTATTGACAGCGATTGCGGTTGAGTCGGATTACCAGGCATTTTCCGTCCCGAAGGCATCTAGGCATTCATAATACATCATTTGTAATTACTAATACAAAAATTAAAAAGCAGTCAAATGTTCTTTTTAATTATCGATGTTCGTGTGGATGGAAAGATTTTCCAGAGTTGTTCGAGTCAGCATATGAACTCTCTGCAAATCCACAAAAAAAGTCATATCATAAGCATCAAAATTTAAGTTATCACAAGAGGAAAAAAATGCACGCAGAAAAATGAGATGAGTTCAGTAACATGCTCTTTTTTTATCCAGTTCAAACTTTCTTGTAAACAACTTTCTTGTCCACTTCCTCAAAAAAAGTTAAAATATGTTGTACTTGTATACATTTTTTTACTGTTTCATAATTACCATGATTATATGTTCCACGGTAATGTATACACTTTTATGGCTATGTAAATACAGTTTTATGTATGTACAAAATAATATTAATGTGGAATCTTTAATAATAATATTCATGCACAACTGGATTTTTTTCTCAACAAGAGAAAAAAGAAGCAATATATAACAGCAAAGTTGTGTGTGAGTGAGTAAGCTCGTTTCGAGTAACTGTCAACATTTCTCATTAGAAATAATGATTTGCATAACCATTCTCATACAAGTACATAATATGCAATGATAGTCTAGAATGTACATATTATGTACATATTTTTCTAGCAGAGTGTAGCTCCGTTTAACGATGATGCAACAAACAACAACACAGGACATACATAATAAATATTTCCCTACTATGAACTTACAGAACAGTTCTATGAACACAGTGGAAAAAATAAGTTAAAAAAGTATAGGTAAGACAAAATCAGGAATCCATACAAACATAGTTTCATACTATCAAGAAATAATCACGCGCCCGTCATAACTTTGACGCTGAGACCGTTATTAATGCGTACCTTTCTCTCTCACGGAGTCACAAATCATAGA
This sequence comes from Troglopedetes dispersus, assembly GCA_027744215.1. Lineage (NCBI taxonomy): Eukaryota > Metazoa > Arthropoda > Collembola > Entomobryomorpha > Paronellidae > Troglopedetes > Troglopedetes dispersus. Next base: position 1,222 of record JAHZNF010001012.1, read on the forward strand.
AAATAATTTATTCCGAAAAAAGGTATCGTTAACCACGATACCGGATCTGTCAAAAATATAAAATGGCCCTTATTTATACACACGAGTAAGCAAACATTGCATATTTTTTATACATTATAATATTGTAGGCTGGTGCGCCTCCTCCACCTTTTTCGTCTCCTCGTCATCATAACAAAGGAGAAAAACTTATACCTTAAACTATAAAGATATCTTTAAGTGAGCATATGTACATGTGATTCTTCGCTGTAACAACCTTTATTCATGCAACCGGTTGCTTTTTCGTTCTTTTTTTTGCAAATGGGAGAACGGTATTTATTACCAGGAAAAAAATGATACGGGCACCAAATCATTCCTCTTCTTTTAAATGCAAAGTTTTTTTTGAGAATCACATGGCAATTACGTACAGTTTTTGTTACGAAAAAGACGCAAAATTTCTTCATCTCGAGTGTTTACCTTTACGACACGCAAATGGAGGCACAAACCATTTTCTCTGTTTTCATCTTCGCTTCGAGGTTTGTCTTCGTATAATTAGCAAAATTTACTTATATTATTAGTACTAATCCCTATAATACCTAGTTTTATGAAGCAATCTTTTGCGGGGGAGGTTCATTAAAAATTTATTTTTTTAAGTCTCGGAACGGATCAATCAATAACGCTTTTGCTTACTTATTTCTCCCCAAGAAACAAGTTTCTCCTTCGATATGCTAACGCTTATCTTTAGTAGCAAATTTACAACATGTAAAATTGACGTTATATTTATGATTCAGCACAATAATTGTGTGTTCAAAGAAAACAGAAATTATACACGCTACATTTTATTACTTGCGAAGCACATTCACGCACGTTAGCGTCTCTTAATGAAATATTTTAAGCATATTTCCCTCACGTATTTTATGTCTTTTCTGAGGGAAGAGGATATTATATTGACCAATTATCTAAGGCAGGTAGGTATGAATGAAGATAATAACATTTTTAGTTTAAAAATGTTGTAAAAAGGTGACTTGCTACAACTCCCACAATCAAAAAGTGGTCGTCACAGATAAGCCTGAACTATACTCCTCCTTGCTGACTTTCTTCCCTTTCTTCTGCTTTTTGCGTGTGTGTTTTCAGCTTTTTTTGCAAAGCTAACGTTTCTTTTATGGCTTCTTCTTTCATTACTTACTTATACTCCATTCCTTGTAAAGTTCTTACAATTTTGATTCTCTTTCAAGGAAAAAAAGGAATCCAACTGGGAGATTTAAGAAAACGAAACGCGAGCATAACGCAAGAAAAGGAGGCATGTATGCAAGTTGTGTGCTTCCCGTTACCAGATTATTTCTCACTTAAACTGCAACACATAATGCTCACATATTGTGTTGAAAACCTTATGTAAGATCCTATTATTTTCCATTGTTGCTTTCAATCTTTTTTTATGAGGGAAAAGGAAAACCAAGTTGTTTTTATTCTACATCAGAAACAAACTATAAACTACACACTAACTAACAATTGCCAGTTATTCTAAGTTTTTTTTTCAACATAGTCATCATTATGATCATCTTCTTTGTTGTGCTCCCTTTTGGCCTCGTATAAGCAAAATCTTTTTTTGCAATACATTTTTTTGCTCACTCATTTTCGACCACACCGGTTGAAAACGGGAAAAGTGTGCAGAAGAGAAGCAGCACAAAAAAAAGGATTCGCTACAAGGCATCAAGCATGCACACAGCCACGGTGAAATTTTACTGTAAAGAAAAAAAAACTTTGTTGTGTGTGGCAGAGTGTGTTGTGTGAGAGTGTGACTCTTGTGAGGCAGCGAGGCTCAGGACTGTGAGAAACCTGTGAGATGTGTATATATGAGCTATGAATTCTTGCACAAAAGGCTCTGCTAAAGTTTCGCGAATAGGAAAGGAAAATGAAAGAACGATGCTCACACACTACTACCGAAACAAGTTAAAAATCCATTTCCCCGCAGAGAGATAGTCAGCAGCAATAAAGACATTTTATATTATTATTATGTATTATCTTCTTTGCAATAATAATATATGTATACCTAAGCAAGGTAGGGAATTCATTGTGCATTTCTCGAGTAAAATGGCTTGTCAGCTTGAAAATGACGGTGTGTGGTACGATATGATAATACGCTGCTTATTTTTTTCGCGGTTCGTGCGTGAGTGTGTGAGTGAGACGTAGTTTTTTTATTCTTTGAGTTTGTGCGTACTTACCTAAATTTTTTTTGTGGGTTTGTGATGTGTGTATTGTGTTCACACAAAAGATTTTTTTTCTTTCACAGTAAAAAAAATGTTTAGGAAGTATAACTGTACCATAGCTTCTTTCATGTATAAATTTTATTTGCTACGATCGTGCTCATTCGTGCAAAAATAGGTGGATTCTTGAGGGGAAAAAAGATTATGCATGTGCGAAGTGATTTGCAGAGGGGTTTTTTACGATAATGTGATAAAAAAGGAAATATATTTTGCCATAATGTTTCGGTTAATAGATAAGTTTATGATAGACATATTATATTAGATCTCGAAGAAGATGGGAAAATAAAACGAATTCATGGTTGTTAGGAAGCAATCAGCTCCATGAAATTTTTGGGGAGAGACACATGCAATGATGGAAGCATTCCTGTATTTTCAGCTGTAAGGAATTTTTTTTTCAATGTTAATTTTCCGTTTTATTTATAATAAAATCGGTGATGAAAAATTACCTTGAACAACGTTCATAATTTCATTGCGGAGGAAATAGTTTTAAAAATTTCACTCAAAAGGAATGTCATCATCACCCTACTTTTATGGCGCTCATCGTGTTATTTTACCACTTCGCGGGAGGACAGTCCCTTTCCAACGTTTTAACCGGTTGAAATTTTAGCGTGAATAATGTGGGTCATAAAATGGTTCTGACAGTTGCACGCTATCTTCCGAAACAATCGGGCTGACAAGAACAACTTGGCTGAAGTGAAAACCATGTTAGCTGTCCGTTTTGATGAACGGAATTGAGGTTTTTAAGTACTCATTATTATTTTTCAATTGAAGAAAAAAATGTGGACGGATGAAAAGGAGGGAGTTTATTTGAACGCGAACAATATGGAATATATTGTACAGCTGTATTTTACTAACTTGGTTGCCCACATAAAACGTACCGCCTCCCGAGAACTGTTCCTTCTTGTGGGCTCTCAACCAAGCCACCTGTTTTTTGCCAGCTCACTTGTACTAAAGTGTGAGTGTATTAAGGCATGGTAGGTGGGCATTTGCGCTCTGAAAACTTTTTACGAGACATGCAAATGAACCTAAAAGCGTTGTCAGTTCAGGAGCATTATCACTGCGTAACAATCTTGTCTATCGAATTGAGAAAAGGAGCTCCCACTAATGCAAATTATTTTTTTCCTGGATCTATTGTAAAATTTATGAAATAGGTGGGTTTCTCTAAATCCATTGCATAATATTGATAATACACGATAATAGAACTGGAAAAATTTCTCTATATTCTTGAAACTTCAAGAGAGCCATACTACAAACGAGTTGAGTGTGATATGTATATATGCAAACAGTAAAGTCAACCTGCAGTTCAAAAAAGCAGAGCACATTTGTGTGTCAAATATTCCGTTAAATATTTACTGGAACGATTCCTTTCCTTTCAAGAAGGCCTTTAAAGATATGTGCATAAATTAAATTTCCACTAAACATATGTAAACCCTATACTTATGGAAGACAGGAATAAAATGATCGCTTGCCAGAGTTCAGTAGCGTCCCCTCATAAATGATTCTTTATCTGGAGAGTAGTGAAATTCAGGCTTAGGGAAAAAATCAATGGCTTCCCTACTTTTCCAGACAGCATTATTATGCTTTTCTACCTACTGGCACAAAACTTCCAATTCTCAACACACTTTTTCCCGTTAGTAACACACAGATAGAGATATATTTACCTACTCCGTTTGGTGGCAAAAGACTTGCTCGGTCACAGACACTCTTTTTTTGAGGCGATCATGATAATGATGATGTTCTTCCTAAAAAAGACCGAGTCTTTTCCAGAAGCTACGGCACATATATAGCTTTAGGTAATCCGGCTCAGGCTCATCGTATGCTTTATGTATTCCTCCACCAACCAGGTTTTTACTTACACCAACATCTGCCGTACTTCTCGTGTTTCTGCGGTCGTTGTGGTACACAAAGCTGAAAAGTGATGCAGACTCGTATTTTTGGGTAACGCATGCATATTTTAAAAAGCTCTATTATTATCCAGGAAGCAGAAATGGCAGAAAAAGATTGCGATTCTTTAGCAATGCAAACAGGAGGGAAGATTATGAAAAAAAAAATACATGACAAAAAAAGGTGGAAAGACAGTAGTGATCAAAGTTCAACGAATATTAGCGAAAAAAAGTCAAAACAGTCTTGGTTCTAGACAAAAACAATAATAAGTTTTTTTTGGCGAGACAGATAGGCAGTAAAATGGGAAGCGGACGCAAATCTCTTTGTCGCAGGTAGTCCACACCCGTCAGCAGAAAGCAGAGAAAATGTTTTGTGTCCATTGAGAAAATAGAGTCATAACAGAAATTTTCTTTCTTGTTTTTCATAATAAAATTATTATTATCTGAGAAAAAAAAGACTTATTACTACGATTCTTGCGCTCTCGTTTCTTCATCCTAGACAACGTAAATCGCTTTGCTTTTGGATTCACTTTGTAGATAATTTGAACACTTGGACAGCAAGGTCTACGCTATTGTGAGTATACTTGTAAAATTTGTAACAAATAACTTGTCAATTTAAAAAAAACTATGTTTGTTGAAGCTCTTTTACGAATGTTTTGGAACTCCCACTGTCCCACTCCCTTGCTTCCACACTTTCTATTTTTTCCTTACGTTTGCACAAAGATCACATTTCGTGGCACCACCTCGAGCACGACTGTGGAGATTAGTCCTTTTGGTCTGTAGAAAATTATGTGTACACAAAAATATTATGTAAGTTTGAACTGCCAAAATAATAAAAACGTCATAAAACTCCTGGTGTTAGTGTTGATGTGATTAATATATGGAGAGAATCTTTGTTCGCTAATTTCCTGACCTAACCATAAAAACAAGAGGAAAACTGAGCATTTTTTTTAAATCGTCACAGCCTTGGAAAGGGATTTTGTATTTGGGTGTTGTGGATTTACGTTTCTTCTCAGAGACTAAATCTAAATGTGCTATTAATGGGCAGAAATGTGTTGCGAAAGAAGTCGTAAAATGTCGCCTAAAATACGGAGAGAAATTAATCTCTTCGAAGCTGCTCAGATTACACATTTGTCTGCTCAGAACGTTCACTTCAGTGAAAGCTAAAAGCTCAACTAATCATTTATGAATGAACAAAGTAGCCCTGCAGTTGATTTTTTTTTTGCATACGTGAACACTACTTATCTTAATCATTGCTTCCTTCCAGAACAAAAATGTAAATGACTTGGACAATGCAAAATAGTCATGCAAACAACGTATCAAATTTATATCTCTCTTAGAAACGTTAAAGTAAAGACAGTACCAAATCATTATAATAGTACTAATTGATTCTTTTTTCGGATAGTCACAATTTTATTTGTAGAATGTTTAAAAATCGATCAACTTGTTGTAATTTTCTCAATAAATTGGATTACAAGCTCAATGGCTAATTTCAGCAAGGTAGTGCCGATATGAAAGCAGACATTATCGTTTTCAATGCAAATTACAAGTCCCGTTCTCCGTTCAGCGTTGATTATTGGTTCAAGTCATGCATACAAAGTGAAGATTTAAGTGATAGTATTAGAGAAAACAATTCTACGAGGGGCTAAAGTAGCAGGAGAACGCCTTACTCATGCTAACTTGCACGTATTACAAATTACCATTAATTTCCACTTAAGTCTTTTCGTTGAGCTTTCGGGGCGGTAACGAAATCACGACAGTTACTTGATCAAAAGCGTTATGATGAAGCATACCGTGAGGTTTCTTGACAACAATGGAACCATACAAATTGAAGCGAACCTGAGCTGAGGTCTTGCCGACAACACTACTTACACATCACCACAATCTGTAAAAAGAACTTTATTTTCTTTTTTTAAAAGAAGGTGGATGCGTGCGTACTCACCTACAACTGACACCAGCCAGCAGAAACCATGCACCCTCATCATCACGAACGAAGGAAACAACGTGGACGAAACATCACAACAATAAATAGACGTTAGGCTTTTCAGGTTTTGCCAGTCTTTGCATGATTTGTATTTGCATAATTTTTTTTTACTCTGCTGAAGACGACTCTGCCAATGACCTCTACACATTTTTGGAGTTATGACAAATTCATCATCATTATTCCGAGCTTTTATGAATTCATAGATACCATGTTTGTCTTCCTTGTTGTTATTGCTCTTCGGCGAGAGAGGAGGAAATCCCTGACAACTCCTCGGTTTTGTGGATTTTATCACGTTTTGGAAAAGAAAAAAACAATAACAAATGGGAATGAGTCTAGTCGAAGGAATGTCTACAGCACTCACCACTCACTCGTATTATATTATATGTTTTGCTTCCTTGATTTATGGAGAACTCGCGAGTGAAGGAGAAATTCCCGTAAGGATATTTTGAAAAAAATATGAGATGAGCCATCATCTGTTAAATCGAAATTTAAATGGTGAACTTTTAAAAAAGGTTTATTTTAAATTTAATTACCATAGCCTAAAGTTTATTGAACCATCGACTTTACATAAATCTCCTTTGCTCATGTTTTTTGTCATGTCGTGTGCAAGTCAGCCATAAATAAAGTTCGATTATAGTATTTCACTGGTGCATAATTAATGGCCAAAGTCTCTTCCAAAATTTGCAAGAGTGTCAATGCATGTTTTCACGGCTTAATTTTCAAATGATAGATAACTCCTCTTCCAAAGAGTGCATCTGCTTTCCATAAAAAAATTTTTTGCAACGCTATCACGATTAAGTTCATTCACTTTTTTGTCACCAGAGAACTCGCGTAAGATCTTGGAATGTGTCTCACGAAATCCGATAAGTGACGTGGTTGGGTGTATATCATGTATTTATTTACGTGTGCGCTCTTACGTATTTACTTCTGACTTAAACATTTTATTGCCTTGCCCAACGTATCAAAGGAATCATTTTATTTTTGTGTTAAAATCTGAGTAAACCAGCTAGTTATTTTTTATTGATACTTAAGTGAATCCATATCAGGATGAAAAGGAAGTTTCATGTTAAAAGATTATCATTGCATCTGCTCCAGCAAAAAAAACCATGACATGACTCAAGGAAGAGAAAAGAAAAGGGAGGTCACACACGACACTTTTTAAAACAAAGACGCGTGTGTCGACGGTCGTGTGCGTCTGAGAAATCTTTGTTCATATTTAATTTTGACTTTCTTGAAAAATGTGCTAAAAAATCCCTACCGACTAATTTCAAGAAGTTCATCTTCATTTCGAGATAAACAATTTTGGGAAGAGGATTATAGTAGCACATTTCGTTAAGCAAAAGCGAAACCGAGTAAACATCAAACAATACATAATGCCAAAATGGCTACCACTTCTGGTCCTTTTTTACATGTTAGATTTTAGCATAGCAATAAACAAGCGACAACCGTCAAAGGCATCTAAGAAAGTAAAAGCTCCAGGTTGATATGATCGTTACAATGTCAATCTCAACCTGAAATATGTTAATATGACCTTTTACTGATGTGACGAAACCTAACACGGAAAAGCAAATACTGCGAGAATAATAGTTGATCAAACTTTTAGATCTTGAAAAAAAACCGGCAACAATCAAAGAATTTTTATTATTGTAGATGAAGGTGACATGAAATTTTTCCTTAAAAAAATGTATCCGTCAATTAGTTGATTTTGTGTTCTTTTGTGTCAATCGAGATCACTCGATACAATTTCCAATTGCAACAGCAAAGATTTTTCCGGTTGTGTTGTTTCGAAGTAAACAAAATAGTCAACACTATATAACTATTCTTCATTGCTTGTACAAATTTCTTTTGAATGTGTTTATTATCAAAATCACCAATAAAGCTGTCTTTTTATTTACGATTGAGTTATGATAACCAATCCACATACGTTTCACTTTTTTTTCCTTCGAGTTCCAGTACAAACGAGTAATTTTTATCCTTTCATTTCGCCACTTAAAGTCATTGATCCTTTAGCTTAAAAGCAGAATTGCTGATGAAAGGAAAAATATCATCTCGAAGAAGAAAAGTATAATATTGAAGATGAAAGACAAGAGCTAAAAGGCTTTGCACAATCCTTAAACTCAATCCACCCGGCATTATTTGCAAAAAAATAAGTCGTTTCTCGCAAGCCTCTGGAAATGTCGGATTGAGCAAATAAATTTTTATACTTCTCCAAAATAATAAAATATGATTATGTTGAAATCAAGCTTCTTTTCATGATTAGTCATCCACAAACAACGCGATAAACAGGAAGATGATTTTTTTAGTACAACACAAAGCAGCAACTTTGTATTAAATTACGGTTTCGTTGTGCATGATTACCCATCCGACAACGGGCAAGGGAAAAAATCACGGGCCTTTCTACATCTCACAATAATAATCATCACATCATCATCATCAAAATTAGTGTTTACTCGGATCATCTTGAAAAAAATATTATTATCGAATCACAACAGCAGCAGCAGCTTTAATAGCGACACAAATATTCTTTTATGTAATACCCCTAACAATTTTGCTTTTCCTTGGCTAAAACGTCCTCGTGTGTGATACGTGTGTGTAAAAGTGTGTGCCTGTGTGTATATGTGAGAGAGTGTGTGTGTGTGTGTGTGTGTGTGTGTGGATGACTGAATGAGTGTGTAAAAAGTTCATCGTCCTGGTGGTTTAGATGTATACACAGCATAATAATATCAAAATAAAAATATAAATGTGTATAGATTTCTCGTTTACATAATATGCATATACTGAAGAAAAAAAAGAACAACATTTTTATAGATACGTTAATACTTATAGGAGGAGAGTGCACAAAAAATATCATCAAGCACAGTCATCGTTGTCCTCATCATCACCATCACCAACAAACAACTTTGCCTCAGAACACTCACATTTTACTGAGCAGCGGTATAGGAGCAGCAGATCATCATTTGGGAGAAAAGAAAGAAAGAATGTAATGATCAAACTAATACGAGATAGTATTAATGTCATTAGCTGTATAGGAGGAGGTGGAGGCAAGATTAGTATTTTATCTTCCGCACATTACTTTTTTTTACTAAGGCTTCTTCGTCGAGGTGGGTGACAAAGGTTATTATGGTGCATCTTCCTTCCTGAGTCACCCTGCCTGCTCAGTTATATTTATTTATTTGCTTGTTGTCTTCTTGAATTGGAAACAGAGGAGATATGTGATTATGCTGTATTGCAAAGAGCTGTGCGAAAAATTAGTTGCCAACTATAATATATGGTATATTACTTTATCGTCCACATCAAGACAAAAGATATGGAGGGAGAACGTTATTGTTTATGTAAACAACTTTTTTTTTTCGATTCACTTGTTGGTGGAAGTGGATCAGTGATTGAATGTGGGATCTGCGGAGATACAATCAGAAAATATCTGAATACAACTTAAAGGGTGTGATCGGAATGCGGGATATTTTCTCGCATTTAAAAATATGCTTTGTAACGACGACAGCAACCATTACTAATGCAAGAATTGATAAGCCGGTTGTACTCTTTAAATACAAAAAATCAGCACTTATGTACAAATAAAAATTTAAAGATGTCCAATCATATGAGTTGGGAGATGGAATACGTAATACGATGGAGAAATGCATTCCTTTCAAGTTTCACAATCAACCATTTCTCATCTGTGTACATTATTTTTACTTTTTTTACTTCTATTATTGCTATTATTACTTTATTGCACACACACTTCATAACATTCTTTTCTTATTCCCATTGTCAATTGTTCGGACCGTAATAAGATTTTTTTTGCTTCGTCTTTTTATTTTCTCGTATCCAGCTGAGAGGAGGGATAATGAAACACTGTACCGTTTTCGGCACACATTAAAATTGTAATAGGTTGTGTGAAGCACACAATGTACGTCGGTATTATTCTCGTGGGTATGGTTCAGCTATTTTGTATGTTGATTCTGGGATCTGTGGAGCATTACTTTAGCATTTCGTGAACAAGCCCAACAATGAGAAAATGGTCTAACTAGAAACTTTTTTGAGAACACCCTGAAATAACCTTGGAAGCGGACTTTGCCATCCTCTATTCCGTTCCTTGCTTCTGCAAAGAATTGTTCTTAAGTAATTGTCCGCCTTTTTTTTCAGGAGAAAAAAAAAACCAAAAATATTCATCATCACTGGAGCCGTTTCTGAGTGATTGAAATGCGTGAATACAAATGTGTACGTATTTCCAGTAGCACATTTAAGTGCTTTGTTTACTAATTCGTCAGTGAAGAAGAATAAGGACGAGTTCTAAGAATCTCGGAGAAAAAAAGTAATCTCCTACGTAGTTTAAAAAGATGATAAAACATTTTGAGATTCATAGGTTATTTATTGATTTTCGTCGTCGCTGTTGAAAAGTATTAGGGTAAGCTCCAGCACATTATGTAAAAATCTTTCCAGAAAAAAAAAGAGAAATGGAAGTGGCATTCTTCTACATCACGGAAATGAGAAGCAACAAAAATGCCTCTTCAATCAAAATAAGGGAAGGAAAAACATGTCAACAAAACCTTGAGACTTTTTTTCTCAAAAAGTTCGTCGAACCCCAAATCGAATGAATGGTACAGATCCGCCTGGATAATAAATAGAAAGACGAAATGAGTCCAGTTTCAATCTTGTCTGCATCGCATCTTCCCTCAACAATGAAAATACATGAATATATACACTACCATGACATAAGGAACGATGGATAATAATGGGATTGGAAAAGCTAGATCTGGGAAAAAAGGTGAACCAAGAAGCATTGTATTGTGGGAATTGAAAAATGTTTTTTTTAACTTGGATGGACAACACAAAAATCAAGAATGGGATCAACATGGGAAACTTGACAATGTCATTATTTGTGCTCTGCCAAGCTTGTATCGTTTCTTCGATCAACTTTTATGTATGCTTTTTTACCTTAAAAGTCTTTTTTTTTCGACATTTTGTAATTTAAAGAGCTATACGGCATTTTACAAAGAAGAATTGCAGATATGAAAATTAATTTGTAGATTTTGAAAATCTTGAGTGTATTTCTAATGGTGTGCATTATCTCACTAAAGCAAATTTTTATTTTTACACTCACACCCAAAATACTGAACAGGTAAATCCAAGCATCTTCCAAAAGTTTAGCAAATATAACCGTTTATTTAACGAGCAGCAAATTATAGGATTGGAGCTTTGTTCCGATGTAAGTGACTATTACGTTAATCTTTATCTTTACAGATGTATCTTCAAACATGTAGTTTGTTAGATGAAGTATTTAGATTTTGCATCTTTCCTCAACCAAAAGCCGTTGCTAGTTAAGTATTATGAGGGAAACACTCGTTTTTGTGCTATGCTGCGGTATTTCCTTTTAGTAAATTAATCTTTGAAAAATGGTACACATCTAAATTTTTTTACAAATTACCGTAACCCACTAAACACACCACATGGGTATCAATCAAGTAATTTTAGCCAGCAATTAATGAACATCATTTACCCCCTGATGCAGCTGAGATTGTTTACGGCCACACTTCAGTTGGTGCACTTCCTTATCACAGCTTATCTCTTTCTCATCTGACTACTAATAAAATCATTCAGTGAAATCGACCATTAGAATTTTTTTAAAACAAAATATTACGTTTTCATAATTCAAAGCATGATTTATGTAGCTGAATTTGGGATGCTGCTTGATGTTTTGTAGTTTATCCTCAAAGTAAAGATTTAGATGTCTTGAGCACCGCACAAGTTTGAGGTGGTAAATGTAATTTTAGTAATGAGAGGAGACAACTGCGCTGTGTGTAGAAAAGTGTTAAGAAGGAAAATCAGTGGCGAGAATGGAAACAGTACCGCGGTAACGGTACCTTTTTCACTCGAGCCTGTGACGCACTCATTTACAAACTCTGATGATGTGATCTGCATGCGTGGATTGTACACACTTTTCAAGCTAGAAATTAATTGTGATGATAAGACAAATTTGTAATGGATACTTTTCCTCTTCTATGGACTAACGCTACCCTTTGTATTTACACTCAGTGATCCTGTCCGCATCCAGCATTAACTTCACAAGGAGGATGGCGTCATGTGAGAAAAAATCTTATCAAAATTTTCACGCATGCATAATAAATGCATTACATTGTATGCATGACAAAACCCGTACTCCCATCGTCAACTTCTTCTAAGAATGTAATAAGGGTTGAGATTAAGAAAAGCGTGTGTATACTAGATGTACACTAATCGTAGTCGATTATGTATTCTGTGGTGTTTCAGTAAGGCAGTCTAAGATGATATCTTTTACGTGAATAATGGCACTGCTTTACAAGAAGATAAGATTATTACTCATTTTTCTATTCTTCTCTGCGCCCAACTGCAATCCTCCGTTTGTTCCGCTTCTCTGGTACATGTGCTCGCTCTCAAGAAAAAAATAGCGATCGTGTTATGTTTCTCTTGCACAACACGGTTTAATCAAAGCTCCTAAAAAGCAAGTTACTAAGTACTTGTTACACATACATGCATGCATTACACATCCACAAAAAAAGGTAGCTCCCGCTACTAAAAAATTAACTGCCTTTTTGTTCATACCTGTTCTTCCTATCAACAAGACAAAAAAAACTCAATGTATCCAACCAACCTTTTTTTTACCAGGGAATAAAATGAAGTTAATCCTAACGGGATTCTTTAGAGCTTCGAAAAATATTCTTTCAAGGCCAACAGAAGAAGACCATCTTGGCTCTGGTTGAATGACCCTAGTCAGAACCAAAAAAACCTTTTTTTGTTAGCCAGCCACATTTTATTATGAGTGCTTGTCTGTTACACTAACAGGAGCAACATAAGTAGTGCAAATGATCCCTTCGGACCACCAAGTTATTTGGTGTATCACAATTTTTTTTGGCTGGGTCATGTAGATTTTTTTCTCCTTCTTGGGCCGTACAGCAAGTCGCAGTTCCATAAATGTTTAAATGAAATCAAGAATTTAAGGAAAAATATGAGGCAAACAATAAATGGAAAAACGATTTTTTAGGGGCAATTTCCATAATACACAGTCTACATCTGTCCCCATGAATACAGATTAGAAGGTGGCTGTCATGTCAAAAACAGAATTGTTTACTCCCGAGACACATTAGGAATTGAAGATGGAACATGCCTTGTTGCATTTTTAGTATATCCGGCACCACCACAAGAAATTGTTGTGAATACAAAGTTCACACTTATATTCTTTCTTTGATGGCAGTTACTTTCTTGATTTGGTGAAACCAACAGGATGGGGCACACTGAGAAATGTCAGCTTTGTCACTAAAAGTGAAGAAAAAATGCGAAACTAAGATCATTCACTTTCTGTCTCTTGCAAAAAAGGAAATCATGGTGTCTTGTTTCAAAATAACAAAACACGGAGTCGTGTTTTAATAAAAGTAAATACAAAGATAATCTCACATTTTTCCGCACTTATCTGCATTCATCAACAGTGAGCTGACTATGTATGGTTACTCATTCAGTTAGTCGAGGCTCCTTTGAATTTCGAAATCGCATCAAGATAAGCACAGAGAAAAAAAATGAGAGAAGAGCACCGCAAAAAATATTCCGTTCTCCCGGTATTGGGAACGGTAAAATCGTCATCTACAGCATTATCACAAAATCACCGCATGACCGCTATAAAAACGAAATGAACGTGTGTGCAATGCATATTACACACACATACGTTAGCTACAAGACGCGCATACTACTACAACGCCAAGTCAATTATGAGCCCAGCACCACTCCAAAAAAAACTACTGTTCTTTTCTCTGCAATTTTTTTTTCGCGTTGTATTGTAGCTTGCAAACGGGTACAAAAACGGAATGAAATTACCCTTGCATTCCCTTTTTTGCGAAAAGAAGTGCTCACATGCATACTTTATAAGGCAATAGGAAAACAGAAATCCATACATACGACTACATGCATTTATGCGCATGTTCTGAAAGGAATGTTTTTTTTTCGTGGATTAATAATAAATGAATAGAAAAATGCTCTTCTCCGGTTTGCTCACTTCAAAAGACAAAGTATATTATTTTTCCCTTTCTGCCGTGATTTTAATAAAGACTCTTGTTTCACTCTTCCTTGAAAAAAATACGAAGATGTCACACCGCTCATCCTTACAAAACAGTAAGATGCAAAAGAAGATTAATTTTCATAACTGACTTCACTTCTCTCCTTTCGTCGCCGTCTTATTTGCTTTGATGTCACAGCAACTATATTGCAGTTCCGCCTCATCTGAGACGTGGTAACTGTGTAATTGAACGAAAGGAAGATTATGTGGCGCTTCTTCATTCCATTCCTTATACCTCATCTTTTCCTTCATTATTTTCAAATATTGACAACTATGTGGATTAGAGAGAGGAATGGCCAAAAACAAAAAAAAATTCTTATTGTCCATCTGCGAAACGACAGTATAAAAAAGTTATGAGGTTCACATCGTCACATAAAAAATGGACACTCTCATCGTCCAATCCATTCCCCCAGGATTATGGCCAGCTGCACTCTCCATTACTTCTTGTGCCAGTGAAACATAAAAAAAGTTCAAAATAACACTCACATGGAGCAAAAGGTACTTTCCGACGTACCTATCCAAATAAATATGATGATTTCGTAGTCAAATAGCCACATAAAAAGTGCAATCAATGCTAATCGTCCTGGTAAATAGTATTTAATAAAAGAAAGTACGGGTTTCTTTCTAAGCAATCATGAAGAGAATGATGACGTTGTTCCCGTTCGTTCCTTTTGCCTTACCTGTAAAATTGAAGATAAAAACAAAAAAAAGGACGACGATGATACACCCGCGATATGGATACATTGTTGATTAAATCACTTGTAGTTTTTGCTGTTAGTCTCTGCCCTTTCAATGAATACTCGGAATGATTGAACAACAATGCATGTTCCGAAAACGTACATTGTAAAAGTTTCTTATGTAATTACATTACGTATTGTTTCATTCTAAGCCAGGCCATTCCTTCTTACATCACCTTCTCTTTTAGCATTGCATGAGATTCCTCATCACTGATGAGATGTTTATATAGGTAAAAAATTGATATGATGATCCCTCGTTGACGACGGAGCACACAAGAAGCCATGTGAAGGAGTTGAGCAAAGCATGTGTTGGCATGTTGCACCCTCGCACATCGTCTTTTTTTTGTTCTTGTTATGCACACAACGGGAGGAATTACATCCGTTTTAATACAGCTACACAAGTAAACTCAGTACCACTATAAAGGACGATTATTATTGTTATTACTATTACTGCTATTTTATCTCGAGGCATTAGCCAAGAAGCGGCAATGAGAGGAGCAGGAGCACACACACATCCACAGCTGCTTTTTCTTTGATATCAAACAAGACGATGAGGAGAAGAAGAACGATTTGAAGAAACAGTGTCTGTGGTTGAATGACCGTCACCCACCAAACTAGAGGTTTTCTTGTTGATCATCATCATCACTACCATCCTTTCATGATTTTCTGTTGTTGTTTGTTGTTGTTGTTTTTTTTTACTGTTTCTCCTAAAATGCTGCTATGTTGCATGCTCTCTGTCTTGATACTCATGGTTTTTTTTTGGAAAGAAGATACGTTTTTGGTGGTGTGCGCATGGTCCGCAAGAACACTTTAGTGCGGATGATGAGGATGAAAAAGATAGTTTTCTTGCTATTACGTCTAATGTGTTAACTTTTCCCGTATTTACTTTTTATTCGGTGGTTTCTCCCATTTCATCTGTTTGATATACCAGCAGCATAATAATTTTTTTGTAAGAAAGAAAGAAAAATTATAGATCTCGTCAAGTGCCCCTAATAAAAATCCTGCATATGTGAGTAATGTTATATAATTACATACATAACCAATTTTTTTTCTCCTACGAGCATATAGACTTGTTTCGAATCAAGATGCCCCGTTACTGGGGAGAAGAGGAAAATTGCTGGTTGTTGGGTAGATAATGTATACATTATGTATTGTTGTACGACGTGAAGTTGGAGCCATTATTCTTATCGTGATTCTGACACGTTTGCGAGAAGAGAAAGAGGGAAAATTGTACGCTAATTCATTCGTAAAATTGCTAGCCAACACTAGTCTTGTGTTGTAGTATGGGTTTTTTAAAGTTTAGTTTCGTTTTTTTATTGCACCACCATTATAGCTGTTTCACCCGCTATGTTAATGGTGGCTCGTCGAAATGAATGGAGAGAGGAGGAAAACGAAGTGATGAATGATTCTTAAATGAGGAAGAAGGCCCGCTCTTTTCTCCTCCTGGCTACTTTTTTTTTCTTGGCCGGCATTTCCCAGATATTATTTTTAGACGAATCTAATTGTTACAATTTTTATTGTATATGAAGAAACAGATGTATGTACACAATAATCTGTATAATGCAATTTTTCTCTTCTTTTATTATGACGTCACTTATGCAAAGCAAATAAACGTGGCAATTAGAAACGGACTGTGCTATAAAACGTGATAATAAAAAATAATTTAGCACTGTGAAAGTGTTTCCTCCTCTGCATTTTCATATCCACACTCGTAAGAAAAAAATAGGACAGCAACAAAAGCAATTGTGTATATCATCACCAAAAAAATTCCTTCCTCGCAGATATTTTTTTCTGCATAATTTTGTTGAAACGAGGAAACAACCGTACAATTTTACGCATACCATAAAATTCTTCTTCTAGATGCAGATATTTTTTTGTAAACGAAAAAAAAAACGTAATTAAATTTGAATTTCCTTTTTCTGGTGTTGTTGTTCTCCTTTTTTTCATAAAAAAACATTTTTTCGACTTGTAATAATAATGATCATCTCCAAGTGAGCATGTGATAACGTGATAGTAATGAAGACTTTAAAAGTTTGCAGTGATGTAGCAAGGAAAGGAGAGAAAAAAAACAAACGCAAAATGATGGCAAACCATTGCCGTGTGACGAATCAAGGAAATGGAAAGACTAGAACTGTAATATAATCCCGCTACGATTTAATTGGTATGTGTATACATTACTGCGAACTTTTTTTTACATACACACTTGTCATCTCGTCTTATTCTCAGTTTTTTCTTACCAAGTTCTGATACACCGTAGTACAAGTAAGTAGGACCACACGTTCTTGTAAAGACTTTAGAGGACTTCTTCACTAAAAGCAGCGATAGTACGACTTGTCTGCATTTTAGAACTTAGATATATGAACCGATACTTCCCGGTGTCCTGCCCACATAAAGAATCCGTAGTACAGCTGTTTAATATCACTGCATTACGTTCCTTCGATTTCTCTAAAAAAAAGTTGGTTGAGTGGATACAGGGACAATTTTTTTCTCCTGTATTTTGCAATTCACGACATAAGAAGGAGAGCTACTTTCATGTAGACAATATGCAGAGATGATAGTAACGTGAAATATTCTGCATTGTTCCATGTTTTCTTTATTTTGTCTTAGAGAAACTTTTTTTTCCTTCTCAGATTCTCCCGCAGAACGATTTTTCGTTCGGAGAAGAGGAAAAAAAAGGACAGAAAAAAAGAAGTTTTATGCATGCATGTACTTTATTTTGCACGGAACAAAAATGCTAGACGCACACAAACATGCATGCTAAGCGTACTCGTCGTCATCTCATCGTACCTTGATAAAAATCCTGCACACCGAGAACTATCATCCATGTATCTATACAAATATATCTATCTATTATAGCATAGCAATAATGCCTGCTTTGATGCCTTTCACGTTTTGAGACACTCACTTAAACGAACTTAGCCTTTTTTTCTTCTCCTTATCCAATTCTCTCATGTTCCATTCGCATACATTCACTCATTTACTTCTTACGATTACTCCATGGTTCATTGAACTATTGAGTTCAACAAGGATGCATGATACATATATGAGGATTTCGTTTTTTTGCAGTGATGATATGTCTACGTAGAGGAGATAGATATGCACATAATTGAATACGGGATGCATATGATATCACTGCCTTTGTAAGGTACTGCTTCATTAAACGCTCTGCTAACATTACACCATTTATTGTGCTGCTGAC
>JAHZNF010001013.1:0-11111 GCA_027744215.1 Troglopedetes dispersus
ACGAAGAATTCCAAGTTTTAAACAAGAAAACCCCTTTCTTCTTTGGATACTTTTCTTTGGATACACAGAGAAAGTATTGTAGCATCCTGTAATAATCCAACATGATCAGGAAGTAGATAATGGAAGAAGAAAGGATACAATATTTGATAGTTGACTTGACTCTGTTCATTTATGCCCCATTTTCGTTCACTGCTTTAGTGCCACTTTCAGTGTGCCTTCGTGAATGCGTCTGATGTGCTCTTGTAGGACATGGTTGTAAGTGCTTTCTCTTTTCCCGTGTAACTGCTGACCATACCATTTCACATTTCCCTAAGTCGTAACCATAAAAATTCTCATCTTGTTAAGTATCAAAGAGCGTCAATGCTTTCGTAGTGCGTATTTCTCTTCTCGACTGCTCCATTCTCCACCTCCACATAAAAACATATATATACTTCTCAACGTTAACATTTCTATTTGGTTGCACGCGTTGTTGGTCTTCCCAGTTGATATGGGTTAAAGCTTTAGATCACGTAAAAGATCATTTCATTTTAATACTGATTGGTTCATCTACTGTGTGAGTGGAGTGGAGCGTTGAGCACACCGAGTAAATGACGCATCAATTCCACTGCATTAAAAAGCCACTATGGAGCTCCTTAGCAGCTACTTTTTTACATGCTCTGAAGTAGGCGTGCATGTAAAATTTAATTTTATGCTTTTTAAGTGCAATCAACTCTCCACATGAAAGCTCAACGGTGGTAACGAGAATACTTTGAAGGATTAATTAATATGGAAAAAGGAGGGACTAAGTAAAGAATTGTGTGTGTGTGGAAATGAAGCTTCACGGTGATTGTCTTCTTTCCCTCTACTGAAATTATTACTGACACATTTGTTTCATTTCCCAAATGGATGACAATCTGTCAGAAAATAGAATCCTTCTCTAAAATTTCATCTGACTTTTTTTATTCCCAAGATAAAAATGTAGAAAAAATCTTTTCATTCGCCAAAAGCGTTATTGAATTGGATGACAACGGAACTGTGCGAAAGTAAGAAATCGCCTGGCGGTTTAAGATACAAATTTTTACAACTCTGTAGTCGGTTGCAGTTGACGGGTAAGAAGGGCTTTTTTTGCTCCCATTATAGCTGCCTGGAAGGGACTAGGCTAAAGCAATAATATTTTTAACATGAATTTTTATGTGATTGTCTGTCGGTCCATTTCCTAAAACTTGACACAGTCAGTGTCAACTCGAGATTTCTTGTATGTTCAATTTTTTAATCTTTAAGCCTCACATTTTTGCTCAATAGGACAACGTATGAATGGGGTGATTAACACAATTCAAGATTTTTTCTCTTGCTACATCCACGACTCACCGTTTGTCTCATAACAATCATTATTACAGCTGCGTATTAACTGTACCGCAAGATATAAGACATTGGTATTACTTGACAACTCTGAGATGGCAGAGAAGGACAGAGAGTAATGCAAAGGCTACGAGTGCTGCATACCACATTGGAATATCTTAGCAGTCCATGTATTCCCACGTCTCTAAACACTCTTCTTGTCATTTATATTACTAGCAATTTTTCCTTGTTACCTATTTTTCTTTTTAACGGTTTTCGTCGTCCACCGCAAGCACCATCGCCACCAGCGGCTGCCTCACTGGCACTGACGCATTTTCATTCTCAGAAACGTTTTTAGACAACCCCCTATCACTGTTCCAACTTGTCTGCGTACCAGTAATAATCCAACAGGGGTGTATCATCATCATCATCGTATAGTATGTAGTGGTGTGCAGGAAAAATAAAGGAAATTGGGATCTTAAGTCCCTTCCCAGAGAAGAAGAAAACGGTCCACTGAGGAAGGTTTACGTGCGATTGCCATTCAAGACTTTTTTGCAGCTCTCCATATGAGTTCTGGGCATAGGGGTTCGTGTTAAGATTAGGAAACAAACATTATTCATATATCTGTATTTTTTTCATGATTCCCATTGCAGTCCTGTATGCCCTCAGCAGACGGTGGTAATATGGTGGTTTAAAAAATGGCGCAGTAACGGTATAGGTGGTTACCACCTTTTCCACGTCGTCGTGTTAGGTGATAAGCACTTACTGGAATGACGATAACCTGTATACATGGCTTGTACTGTGAATATCCGTCAGTAAATTTTCTTTTTCCTTGATCCTGTACCAGAAATATTCAAGCTTTTTTTACATACTACTAGTATACTGCTGCAATGCATTCATATCATATTGAACAGTTTTTTTTGTTCTTATGACTTTGCTTCGTTCCGCAAGTCTGGTCTCTGAAGCGTTTTATCCCGAAAATATTGTAGTTAGGCATTCTGCCTAGATCACCGATTGCCGAGTTACTTTATGACAGTCTCTGGCAATTTCTGTTCGATTTTGAGGCAATAAAGGCGTTTAGACAAAAAGTGGAATTTTGTATATGGAAAAAGATATCCTAAAATTATACTATAGAGCCATTTTTAAAACGTTATATAAAAAAGTTCACAGCGCTCCCGTGAAACACTTTCATTCATAACGTATTTCCTTGTGCGGAAAATGGTGTGGTAGTCTCTGGTAAACGGTTTTTTTTCGCTCCGGCCTATGCAGTAACTGTGGCACAACGAATATGAAATAGAAGAGAGCTATTAGTCTCAGAAATAAAAAATATGAGGAGGCTACCCAAAGAATGTATAATTTTTTCACTCTCCTTTTCCCCCTTCCTTTCCTTCCCCAATTTTTCGAACCTGGAAACATGGTGCATAATTCGTATAGTATAATCCGAAAATACATGTCATGTACATAATATATGTATACTCCTACCTTTTTTTATAAATGGGTATTCAGGCTGCGAGCAACACACTCGAGCGTTACTTTAACATGAGATATGTGAGCCCTGCTACCAAATCGTGGCTCTATTTACTACATATTTTGCACCAGTCTCGTTCTATTCATCTTTAGCCCTATCTCTGCTTTCCTCATACTCGCTCTGTCCGCTCAAGAAGTGAAAGTATGGAGGAAAGTCTTATCTCATCATTATTACTACATATTTTGCACAAGTCTCGTTCTATTCATCTTTAGCCCTATCTCTGCTTTCCTCATACTCGCTCTGTCCGCTCAAGAAGTGAAAGTATGGAGGAAAGTCTTATCTCATCATTATACTGCCTTCTTGTTCTATTTAAAGATTTTTCATTCTTTCACGAGAACAAAATGTGCGTTTTAGGGATACAGCAGCCAAACCGAGTTCCGCCTGCTGAATTTCAGGACAACAAAGTAGTTTTGGGAAAATACTCGCAAGTATGTGTTTTACAACCATTGCTAAAAAGATGTACCATACATAAAAGAACGTGATGCAGTCACGCATGTTGTTATTATTATGTATGACTAAATGCGTAGGGATTGAGCAACAATATTTTTATAAATAAAAAAATTGAAGTTCAAATTTGAAGACTTGCTCCGCACTACTTGTATATTCGTATCGTTCATTTTGCTAAAACATATTCCTTTTGGCAGAAGTCTCTGCATCTTAAAAAAATGTATGCATTGTTGGTAAAAAAAGCATTGTGTCTAAGAGAAGTGTCTGCGATGTACATAAATAGAGTATGAATGAAGGAATCTTCCTGAATGGTAAATATGATGCATAAGATTTCCTTTCAAAGCTCATCCAGGCAATTTTCTGTTCCCCCATACTTGGGCTGCGTGTAAATTCTTATAACGTCTCAGCATTTTTCCTTTCGCAAAAACGAGGAAGAGTAACACTATTCTGTTTTTTTTTTCGAGCAGGATTTTTGTTTCTTCGTGAAATTTTCTTATTCTTAAAAAATATTATAAATTCCTCCCTCGAGTCTCATTTCCTTTTATAACAGAGAAACGGGTAGTACTTTAGCCAGGGAGCTGCAGCGTGGTGTGGTCGTCGGTAAGTCCTTTGGTGGTGATGTGGAGATGATAGGATGGCAGTATAATATGTCTTCACTCTTTTGTGTGTGCAAACTATTTGTCGGAAATAGAATAAAGGAAGGCGCAAAAGCAGAGATGTATAAAAGTGTGCTCGTCTCATCATTTTCTTTATTCTCAGGAAGACAGTAAGGAAGAAGTAACGGGGGAAATGCCTAGCCAAGGAGGAGGAATGATGTTGGAAGAAAAACATTCTTTCCTTTTAGCCTCCACTTAGCTCCTACGTTGTATAAATGGTTGTAAGAAAACGTTCCCTTGAAACATGCAATTTTTGTACACGAGACCAAAGTTGAAGCGTCACAACTCATCGCAATGTGTTTCGAATGCAAATCCTTGTAAAAAATGCACCAATTTCCCAGACATAATCATGCAAACAGACAGGAGAAGGTCTTCCGGATACCACGTGAAGTTATCTTGACCTATTTGAATAATTCACATGTGTAATAACTAACTCATAACCCTGGTTTACCGAATAATTTAGTCTTTTCAAAGTTATGAACTTTTCTCGACCAGAAAATGCTAGAAAAGGTGGAGAAAATTTTCTTAAGATGCAATCTCGGATAGGTGCATTATTCTTAATAACGTTTAATAAGCTACAAACTCATTAAAAGACAGCTCATTCACGTTAGCGGAACCTCCTTGAAATCTTGTTTTACCTGTGTTTCCCCTTCAAATTTTTTTGTCCGGAATTTTTGTGCGTGTACATTAACATGAGCTATTTCCAGCCGGATAAAGTTTAGAAAAAGAGACTCTCACAATTTCCCAGACATAATCATACAAACAGACAGGAGAAGGTCTTCCGAATACCATGTGAAGTTATCTTGACCTATATGAATAATTCACAGGTGTAATAACTAACTCATAACCCTGGTTTACCGAATAATTTAGTCTTTTCAAAGTTATGAACTTTTCTCGACCAGAAAATGCTGGAAAAGGTGGAGAAAATTTTCTTAAGATGCAATCTCGGAAAGGTGCATTATTCTTAATAACGTTTAATAAGCTACAAACTCATTAAAAGACAGCTCATTCGCGTTAGTGGGAGCAGAACCTCCTTGAAATCTTGTTTTACCTGTGTTTCCTCTTCAATTTTTTTTGTCCGGAATTTTTGTGCGTGTACATTAACATGAGCTATTTCCAGCCGGATAAAGTTTAGAAAAAGAGACTCTCACCCACACACTGCATTGCAGCGAAGTGGTGAGAGAATTGTTTCAGTTCGTCTTCTCACTTTCTTCCTCATTTCATCATTCTTGCTAGCATCGCGCTGCAGATTGAGCGGGGGTAAAAGTAAGAAATGCGGGTAGGAGTAGCGGTGGAGGAGACGATCCATCTAATTTCCCTGCCTTGGCAATACACTGCACACAGAGATGAAGTGCGCCATCCATGCTTTTCTTCATTTACCATCTCGTAAGTAATAACGACCAACCATTTTTATCCCGAACTATCCCTCATTTTCCCCAAAAACTAACATCTTTATATATAGATGACAAGGAAAAGTACAGTCGTCTTGATAGCTCTGGAGCCGAACTGAAAAAAAAACAACAGTGCAAAAGGTTGGGACAACGTTTTTGTGAAAAGATGGGGATAGGAAACCGTAAGTAATTTTCTTCATGAAATCTTCTTCCTCCTCAAAGATCACATCTTATTAGAGGACCCGAGTCCAACAGAAAAACGAGATGAAGGGGAGAGGAGATAGATAGAGGCACAAGGAAAGTTTGGACGCTCGCCATGACACAAACAATTCATGTTCCTTCCTTCCCGAGAAACCTTTACTAGTAGTAACAGAGAAAAAAAAACTTTTGACATTGCAATTGCACCGGTCACAATGAATGTTGGTGGGAGAAGACATGAAGATAGAAATCCATTGACCACTACCACCACCAACCACACATGTTGTAAGCTACTACACACAAGTTCATTTTTTGCTGACTGCTTCTCTCCGACCAAGAAACGTTAGTTACCTTTTTTCGTGACGAAACGAAAGTAAGTAAGTTGGCATGTAGTAAATTGCACAATTCGTTATGTTGAATGCCCTTAGTTTTCATGCCGTCACTCTGGATTAAACAACTGAAGATCACTTTTCAGACCTTTATCTGTGCTCCTCATGCGGACCTCCGTTAAAAAATGAGAATTGGAGGAAGTGAGCAAGGGAGAAATATAAAAAAAGGAAAATGAGGGGAATGGGCAGAAGAACACAGTGAGAGGGAGTCAAGGGGATCACAAGACATTTATCACTTGACCCCTTTCCACAATATACTATCATCACAGTTTTTTTTCATGCTGCTTTTACGAAGTCATCATGATGACTGGGGACGACGATGAGTATGAAAAAAAAACTGACTCAAACGCAAGCCTGAAGCACAGACCATACAGTGCAATAAAAAGCGTAGTTATTTTCTTCTTTCACTACTGGAAGTCATTCCTTTTATACTGAGGTAATAAACTGATATTTCTATTTACAAGTGAAAAAAAAATCAAGTTGGAAACAAAACACTTTTT
Source organism: Troglopedetes dispersus (assembly GCA_027744215.1). Taxonomy (NCBI): domain Eukaryota; kingdom Metazoa; phylum Arthropoda; class Collembola; order Entomobryomorpha; family Paronellidae; genus Troglopedetes; species Troglopedetes dispersus. The sequence continues at coordinate 6,427 of JAHZNF010001013.1, forward strand.
ACTATTATAGCTTCTTATTGCTTCTACATACTTCTGTGAGGTTTATAATAGGCACTCATTCTGCTTCCAAGAAATTATTACGTAATCAACATATAAGAAAACGTTGTGCGAAGGGTGAAATAAAAGCACATCACAGCTTTTGCGAGTGGAGGAACTTGGGCTGATGATGATCCTTGAGTGAGTCATTTCACATTCCTTCGGTTTCACTCTTAATTTTAGCAGCCAAACTCAGTCGTTCGTGGGGTTTGAGAAATGCGTACTTTTAGTTGCTACCCACACATGTCATGGTATAAAAACAATTTATACTTTTCCGGCATCGTTCTGTTGCGTTTGCGGTGGTGGTACCATACGACGCACTCCCTTTTTGTGGAGATAGGCACGATGCTGTAATAGATTGTTTTAGAGGAAGAAAAAAAAATGAGTGAGAAACCTTGGTACGTGCCATGCTTAAGTGCTGAGAACACAGGCAAAGGTCGTTGAGTCTCATTTCTCTCTGCCACTCCGAAAAATAATAATAATACATTGTGCACGGTTAGTAGACTTCTTGTTGCCTTCAAACCAAGCTAAGTTTAGCTGGCATATGTTCCTTTAATATCACTAAATGTTTAAACATTACTCGAATACGGAGCTTAATTACAAATAAAATGATTTAAAGATTAAGAATCCGTCAGACATCTCATTTTTGTTAAGCAGACATCGAGAGATAAAGTGCATCCAGAAGTTTTACGTAAAAGGTCCCAAAAGAAGACTTTCACTTTCCAAGAATAAATCCATCTTGTTCCGTCTCATTTCAACCACCTTCTGATAAATGTCATCGTCAAACTACCTTTAAAAATTACTGTACTCCATCCGCTTTTATGGGTTGCTTAATAGAAAGTGCATTTCACATTCCAGGAAATCACACCTTGTATGCATACAAGAAACATAATGTAAACAACCTATTATATTTACGTGAAATGAAGATATGTTAAAGATGGGTAATATAAGTTTACGGAAGGATCGTCAAATGATATATACTTTTTGTTCTTGCTTCCTTCATCCTAAAAAATTGAAACCGCATTTTCAGTGGTAACAAAAACATCTTTCTCGCATAAATATGAAAGCCTCCTATAAATTTATACTGGTGTGGTGTGTTATATGTATATGCTTTGCATGCAAAACTTATTTATAAGTGTGTGCAAGAGGAGGCACATTTCTGGCTGATCGAACACACTACTACCATAAAATCCAGTGAACCAGAAATTATAACACAGAGTCAGCCAAAAAATATGCTCTAATATTTTGAATCTCTGCTCCTGCTACACTTCTCTCTTTCAGTGATGTTGGCGTACTGGTGGTGGTATAATGCTGATCACCGTTATCATCGCGCACCGCGTGGTGTGGAGGTTTCTGATTCCTGAAATGCACAAAGATCTTTTTTATCAAATGAATAAGAGAAGAGAACTGATGGGCTATACATTTTTTTTCGTGTGGGGTGGCCCCTCATCGTTACAACTGGTATACATACATATATACGCGTATATGTATAATTCAGGGTTTGTGGAATGTACATTTGTTTGGATAGGTGAAATATTTTATCCGTTTCATAAGTACCTGCATAAAAGTGTAACCATTTTAATGTAATTTTAGTTTCATGTGTCTTTCTTCTTTTGCAAGTGAATAAATACGATCAAAACGTAGTGAATTTGAAAAAGCGACCAAGTTTGTTCTTTCTGATTTTCTCTTCTCTATAACTTTCCGCGAAAGAAAAATCTCATGGAATGGAATACACAAATCCTCACAAAAGGAACAAGTCGTCCGGAATGGAATACCTTTAGCCAATGTTCATATGTTCAAAATGCAGTCGTTCACGCTTGTCTGCCCTTCCTTTTTTGCTGGCTGTTGCGTGAAAAAGGGGACTTGCATGTGTTATCAAGTTGACTATACATAACTACTACCGTATATCTCTTACTGATTGAATGATGCGGCGACTGCAGAGGACAAATGACGCATGAGAAAGTGAGCAATATTCAATCGAAAAAAAAATAAAGCGGAAAAGCTTCGAGAGAGTTCAAAATCCCTGAAAAATACGCACTCAGGTTTACACTACACCACACACCTTTGCCAAAAATTCTTTTTCAAAGGAACATGAGATTATCTAGGTTCAAAAAGCAACAAAAAATAAAACGCATTTCTTCCTTCGCTTTCTCCAAACTGTTGAGTAGGCATACTTACTCGCTTTTCAAGGAATATCAAGTGAACGAAAAAAAAAACTCGAAGAGGAGTCAACTTGCTACCTTCCCCAAAACGTAACTTTTGGAAAAGGGAATGTAAAAAGAAGAAAAGAAATGAAAACTTTCATGTGATTCTGAGAGGATGGATTACCATCAGCCTTAGCTTAGAGATAGATTTTGTGGGGTTGGTTGTCCAGCTTGCAAGAGAAATATTTCGATGGTAAATATGACGCTGGTTATTGACGCGAACAGACTCCTTGATATGAAGAACACTCCCCCGCCTTCAGCTCCCACTCTTTGTGCAGCCAGTTTGCGCTGCAACCGCTCCATCTAAAAACGGAAGCCCAACATTCAAAAAAATGTATTGGTTCAGGCATTTAGGAATCTACTACGGATTCAAATAATAGACATTTCAAAGTAAATACTAACAGACGCAGTGTATGCAACCGTGGGACACTTGTCTGCAACCAGGAGTATGCGGTGGGCATTCTCATGAATTTGCGATCCAAAGTGTGTCATCAACGAAGTTTTTAGGATTAACAATAACACAGTTGTAGGTGCATACATGCACAGTACTTCACCATCCTTAACTCCTTTGGAGGAAATCCACTGCGACATCTGAGGGTCATGTGATTACCGAAACACAATAAATGTAAATTAGACATATCAATTCTTTATGTAAAACAAGATAAAATTAAAGTTGTGTTCTCTCTCACATGCACAGCCAGTAATAGAATATTCGTTGAGTATGACATGAAAACAAGTGGAGACAGGAATGCATTCAACTTAGTAAACATTCCGCATAGTTTTTCGAATTCAATCCGAACGTTTTCCAGAGTGAATGCCATCTTCTCTCCGGTAGACTCTTCAACAATACTGAGAGCATTGTCTGCCAAGGATTTGAATTGTGACGAGATGATCCAAAACAGAACTGCAATAAATACATCCATATAGGTCCAGTTGTAACTTGTTATAGCCCGCCTTGCAATATCCATTGCTATTCCTACGGAACTATTACTGAAAGGGTAGTTATCATTACTGAAAGCCTGATGCACAAGTGTCCATACTGATGTGCCGGTGGTGTCTAAAAATTGGAAATGAGCTAAAGTTAACCCAGATTGCCGGTTTTAACATACATTTTGTACAGTGTCAAACATTCTGTACGTTTTACAGTTTTTATATTGAACAGGTTTGTACAATCCAACTTCTTTCATGTTAGTGAAAGTCCAGGCATATAGGAACATGGAATTTTCCACCACTCCAAAAATAAATATGAACATTGATAGTGCAATAACCAACCGCTTCATGTGTGTCGCTGGAGTGACATATTTCGAGATCTGAATTACACTATCCCATTCCGTCAGTAAACGCGTAAGGCGCCAACCTCCAAAGTAGAAATAGGGACAGCTGAAAATTGACCGAGCAAGCGTAGAGTCAAGTAGCAAATTTACAAAAGCAACCAAAGAATTAGGGTAACAATTCAAGCTTTAGGAGGAATTTTACTAGAATTGAATAGTAGTGGAATGGAGGAAGCCGCAAAGATTTAGTATAGTTGATACAACATTTTGTGTGTGTGTGGTTTTCAAGCGAATGNCAACATCTTGTGTGTGTGTGGTTTTCAAGCGAATGATGATGTCTCCATATATCCATGTAAGGACTTGCATGAGAGTCCAGGTGGCGCACCAAATATTCGTGAGAGAGATCCATCTTTAAATTGTGCATGCGTGGTATTACACTATTAGGTCACATTTAGTAAGCTGCCACAGGTACAAGTACAGTAAAAAAGCATACCTGAAATTGAAGACCACAGTGCCGTGGTTTCGGACAATGCTGAATGGAAAAACTCCGAGAAATTGACACAGTCGTAATGGAAATATGAGAAGATCCAGAGTACTGCCATTCGGTTTGAGACAAGCTGCAGTGACCATATTTTTTAAGGAATGGCCGGCAAATATATGCGAGCCTCTGCTTTGTTATAAAAAAAACTCTAATATGTATTTGAGAAAAGTTATAAGAATTTTTCCTCTTCTGGAATGCAGTTTTCCTCTCAACCTGCTCCACGACAATTTCACTAAAGATTCCATCAACTTGGTGTTGAATGAACGATATGTTATGCTGTGAATGTGAAGATAGCAATCACTTTAAGTGCTTACTTGCTGGTATGTACATTAGACAACCTTCAAACTGTCAGTCCTCAGAAATACAATACGTACATATATATTCAACGAGGCTATAAAATAAAACTGTCATTTTGTAGGATTTGAATAAATTGAAGTCATTCGTATAGCTCAAGTGTATCCAACTAGCCCACCAATTTCCTTTTGTCGGTGTGAAAGCACAGTTTCTCAGAAGCACAATGAATGCATGATACAATTTCATAAGAAGGAAATTGATTGGAAAATTTGTGTCACCTATCACTTTGTTAAATGTTTTCATTTCTACGGGAGGCGAGGTCCTTTCCATTCCTTCTGA
>JAHZNF010001014.1:0-10636 GCA_027744215.1 Troglopedetes dispersus
ACAGTTTTTTGGAATCAAAATTCTCTCAAGAAAGTACAACTAATATTCAGTTAAAAGAAAAGTTTTATTTTCTCAAATGTGAGGAGCTTATAGACTCCAGTTTTTTTTACAGAAATGCTTTTAAAGAAGCCCCGCAGTATAAAAACTGGATTTCGGAGGAGAGATGATGTTTCAGAACACAAATTCCATGATGAACAGCTTTTGCTGTGTACGTAATAATGTACCCGCAGTAACCCAACTGGTGGAGCATTACATAATTACTAACCTGCTCTGCTCCGAACGTCAGAAGGATAATATCACACAAATGTACAGAAGTTAAAAGTTGGTTCCGTCTTTTATCGACATTGCCGCACGATTCTTATGTCCTTCAAAGTTTGATAATATTCTATCATGAATTCCACATTCTTTGCACCAAGCGGGTTTCCCCGGTTTTCTCTGAAAAAAAAGAAGGATGCAAGCAAACCACAATAAGAGAATCTAGTGTGCAAGTGCTCAAAACAATGAACCAAGTACAACTTCAAGAAAAAACAATGGCATATCATTTTCTTATTTTCGGGCATCATCACATCCAAAAGGAAAATGGTCGGGCATATCCACTTCATCTTATCATTTTTATTCCGTGTCCATTATCTCTTCTTGTTTCTCATAAAGTGTTCCCGTATCTTCTGAAATGTAAATGCGTACCATTTTTAATATCTCGATCTTGCGCCTCCATAAATGCAAGTGGTAAAGAAAAAGTGAGAGGCAAACTAACATCGTAATATTTAGACCCGGTCCTGGTGGAGCTGTTAGAAACACTATGAGCAAGAAATGTCCCACAGGGTAGAGCAAAACGGCTACATTTTCAACAAAAAACGAAATAAGAAAAACTGAGGAAAACCGGTTCACCACTCCACAAGACAACTAGAGGAAATGATGAGAAAGGAGCCTTCAAACAGAAACATACCAATTTTCTCTGCCTTGTTCTTCCGTGCAATGTTACATAACATTTTCTCTCGATATTACTGACATGCTACATGATCCTGAGAGCCCGAGAAATTGTTATGTACTTCTTGTACTCACGTCCTCCTTTCCCAGAAGAATGAGTAGAGCAGGGTCACCGGTCAGTAGTCATATTAGATTTTACGGTATACTTTTTCCTCTTTCTGGTGAGTCTTTTCTCCTTCACGTTTTCTGCGTCGAGTCTAGAAGAGTTCGAGGGGAGCTCACAGGGGTGAAATGAATAATAAGTCGAGCACGACGATGTCACCAAAATGAAACCTTCTAAAAACATTTTTACTTACACTTTCTATATATGTATAGATCGGTACACTTTTTTATGTTCGCTGAGAAGCCACACATATTCTTAATAAGCTTTCTTTAAATTCTGATATCTGTACTCATCGCACGATGACTTTTTTTTCACCGAGTAAGAACTTCTCGGAAAAATTAAAGAATTCAAAAGTGCAAGTCGACAAATCACATTGTAACACTTCTGCGTGCATTAACTTATCCAATTTTAGCAAACATGTTCTACTTACTTTTTTTCGCATTTTCGTCATTTCTTTGCTATTGGAAGACTGTGGATTTGTGTGCAGCAGGTAAGTATATGTAAAAGTGACTGGTCAGGAATCATACTGTGTAATTAAGTTATTCAAATCTTTTGGAGTGTCCCCTTCTTACTAAATCGGAAGGCTTTCCGGAAATAGTCAGCCGCAGATGATTTGACTATAAAATATGTCCTTTTTATCCAAGCTCCGTACATCCTGTAAGTTCTGTGGGGGGAGTCCGAAGGAGAGCCGGCAGCTCCAGGGATGTTGTTTTATATTAACACTGAAAGTGGAATGAAACCGTGCAAAAATTTCATGGGACCAACTTTCAGTCAGAATGGTTGAGTATAGTACTCGTGTCCTCTACCGTAATGGGACCAATCCACAGAACAGTGTTACCCAATTGCGATAACATTCGTATAAGAGCCATACATGGTGTATTTTTACACAAAATAAGTTTTTCGCTAATGTGGTAGCAAAATGAATCTATTTCCTTCACTCGATTCAATGCCACAGAAAAACATGCCAGGTTAAGTTAAGGATGGATTACCACTTGAGTTACGACATTACCAAGCTTGTATTCCGGGTGTATTATGCATTGAAGAACCGAGCGGGTCAAAAAAAAGTGTGATGAGCAAGTACTTGTAACACTTATCCTTGATAAGAGCAAGGGTATTAACGGTAGAAAGTATATATTTCGTGGTGTACATAACATGAGAAAATCTCGAAGCTTTTCTCCTTCTTGTCGCCTTTGTCTATTTTCTGTTTTCCTACTCCATAGCAGCTCCACACTGCTTGTCCATTCAAACCGAGTGATGAGACGGTGAGGCTAAAAAAAAACTTCCCTTTCTTTGTGGATAGTTGATACACACTCGCAGTAGTATGTAGACTTTTCGCCTTTTGCTCTGCAAACACCACAACCACCATGTGTGTGTGTATGTGGATGAGTGCATGATAAAGCGGGAGCAAAGTGCTCTGCCACCACCACAGCGGAAGAATAACATTCTTTCTTTGTGGAAGAAGGAAAAAAAATTATGCTAGTGTTTTACAGACTCCCTACCCGGCAGGATGGAACCATGAAAGCCTCGTGCTCCTCTTTAGCAACGAGAAACTGACTTCACTCTCAAACTTGGTTGTATGTAGAAACACTACATATTTTGTACATCTTCACCATTTCAAAAGAAAGCTTGGGATAATAAAGGAGAAGGAAGTTACTTGTGTTGCGTGTGTTTATAATATATGATGATAACATTTTCTGCTCCTATCCCCCTCTTTCTCGCTCATGTCTAAACTTCTTAACTCACTCACCTTGTTTCTACTTCTTCACGAGGAAATAATGTGATTACGTATGACTACTGAGTAGCTATACTATCCTACCTCCGTGGCCACCAACTGACTTACTTTCTCCAACCTGCCTTTTGTGTGGTAGACGAACGAACCAGGAAAGCAACATCACTTTTCCTCATCGGATCACATCACACTTCAACTTGTACAAACATACATAAAACAAGGAGAACAAAACAAACTTGTTTGTTGTTGTATAGACACGTGGAGAAAAGCGGAAGGAGAAGGAGCATCATCGTGATTCCCACCCATTACACACTTTCCATCTTTTCCCGGTCGTTCTCTCCTTTCTCTACCTCTCCTTCTTCATCAGCAAAACACCGATAAATAAATGACGCTGTTGCATTTCCTCCTTTTGTATTGTAGAAACAGTAACAGGCATTTTTTTGTACATACCGGCGCCGGAGCTGAATTTTCCATAACTTGGAAAATTGATGATCGCACTCTCCAACAATTCAATTGATTAGGTGATTCAGTAAAGTTGTGTGCAAAAGTGACTACAGACCTTCCAGCAATTTATATCCTTCATCCAGTCATTTTGGAAGAACAACTTCCTTTCAAATCAAATTGATAACCGAAAAGAATTTTTTCTGGGAAATCCGGCTCATACAATAAAAGGATAAGCAACCGTTTCTGACCGATGGGAATAAAAAAGAACGAGAAGGGAGAGAGGTATTATTTGCGCCAATCCATCAAATAAATTGTAGCACCTCCGGAACGATAGATGATCCTGCATTGGTAAAAAAAGGAGTTAAATGTACCAAGCCCTACTTTGTTTTAGTGGAGATTGTGATGAAAAGTGATTGTTGCTCTTGCAGCTTATAAGTGAAGCGGCTTCACTGAAGCCCATCGACAAAAAATAAAGTTTTATCCTTAACAGAAGTGCGAGTAAAGCTGCCCCCGGGAGAATACTCATTTTCAAAACAATTTATGATTAATTGGCAAGGAAAAAATAAGTGTGCCGCCCGCTTCACAACGTGATTCCTCGGTAGTAAAGAGATAACTGTGTTTGGATAAGGATAAGATGTTAATAGTAGTTGATATTACATTTTGGCGCGCACACAAAAGGGATCTGCCAAATTCCGAGTACAATTTGGTAAACACTTGCTTAATAACCAATTTTTTCCTCTTTAAACACATCAGACACGTGTAAACAAAACCATATTGATCTCGTGTGTACGTGACATTACATTCATGAACGAATTCATTATTAGAGCAACACACCAGCCAAATTTTTCCCTGCACGTATACTTTCGATCAGGAAAGCAAATGCAATTCGAATCCAGTTTAGATTCGTAAGCGAGAAGGAAACGGATCGCGAGGCCAATGTGAAACAAATAACAAAGTAGACATAACAATGGAACAAGCGCTGTTTACTTTCCGATGATAACGATCCAAGCAAAAAAAAAAACTGCGTGACTGTTAAAAAGCAATTGCACTTTGTTCGCAAATGTTCACTAATAAAGTTTGGAGTTGTCGGGGTGTAAGTCGCATTGTACATGGCTGTCATCAATTGGAGAAAACAACGCTGACACTACACAAATAAGGAGCGAAGATGCAAAGTGTTGATAATATTATTATTATGGCTGTGCAGTCCACAACAATACCGGAGTGGCCTTAGCAGTTATAAAAAAAGGTTCATGTGTGTGTGCTCTATCCATCCGCGAAAATAAAAATGGGTAACGTCTATTTTTATGCGGTAGTATTTGTATTGTAGGAAAAATAAAAAAATAACATGCTGGACGGACAATCCTGAGTAGTCAGTCATTGTCACCATCAACGTTATTATTGCTGCATCAACAGCACCATACCACTTCTTTCCATCAAGTCAAATAGTAGCGCACGCCCATGTCCACAATAGAAAGTGCCGTGCTCCCGACACCACTCACTTAGCCCACATTCCGCAGTTCACTCGTGTCCTGCTGTTCCACGTCGAAAAGCAGAATTAAATTATATATAGTCAACGTGATTTTCATGTTCCATCATTTCACAATACTTTTCCCCATAATCATAACGCCAGCCCGGTCACTTTTTCCAGCAATGCGAAAAGTGCATGCAAAAAGGACTTTCGTGCTTTAAAAAACAAAGTTTTTTTTACCAACCTTGATACATTTTGCGCTTGTGGCCATCATTAAATGTTAGTTTGTGAGTGAAGCATGAAATGAAATTGTGTGAATTCGGACTACCAAATAAAACTACTACGTTGAGATTACTCTACTATGAAAGTAGTTTTTCCTGTGACTTTTTATGACGACCTACTGCCACTGACTCTCCTGAACTCATTTAGCTCACACAGCCACACATTCACAAATGGAAACATTATTGCATTCAAAACCGAAATAAAAAAAGTGGTCAGTGCAGTGAGTCTACAGTGTACGTATACGAAGCAAGTACGTTTCGCAACTTGACGGTGGAAAGTTTCACAAAACTTGGGTTACATTGGTGGATGTAAAAACTGAAGTAACTAGATAGTCTCTTATAATTGGGAAAAGATTACTAGGAGAAAGTTTACACTTTTCCCAGCTTTACACAATTTTTCACAAGAAGACAGAAATTAGGAAAAAAAATTCTAGAATAATAACACTTCGCACACTTTGTTGAAAGCCAAAATTTGTGTAAGCAGAGGTACTTAAAAAATTTCTTTGCCAATGTACTCGTCGGAAAATACTGCCCAATAAAAAAAACTTTTTTTACAGCTTTTTTGTTTCTGCAAACTTTTTCTTCAAGAAAGACTTGCCGTCATCTTCAACTCTGTTGCGCTCTGTTTAACGCTGTCATAATAATAACTACATGATTTTTTTCCTGGTGAGAGGAACAATGATGGTGAAAATATCTAAATGGTACAACCACTACTTTTGGTAAGTATTTATTTACAATCAGTATTTTACAACATACTTCTGTACAAGTACGCATCGTAAAAAGGGAAATCCACCATGTCACGGAATTAACTGATAAGTCGAAACAGTTACTACCTGAAATTCCCCTTCTTTTTATTAAATATTGTGTCTTTTCTTCCTTCCATCTGAGTCCTAACCGTTTTTCGTAAAATATACAACTTTTGGTCCGTGTATTAATGTGCCNTGAGTCCTAACCATTTTTCGTAAAATATACAACTTTTGGTCCGTGTATTAATGTGCCCGTGCTATCTGATATAATATAAGTAGGCATGACCTGTGGGTAGTGGAAGCCGAACATGTCTAAATACTAACATGAGGAGGAATTTTATGAGATGTTGCTTTTCAATGACGACAAAATAGGGCATTGTTTACCTGCAAAAATAAGTATATTCTTTCATTTTGTGCACAAGCATCCAACATTCTTTTCGTCATAAGATACGTAAAATATTTTAGTACGTAAATTTTTTGTCGATATAAAATGAGTCACTTTAGGAGAGTGTAATACTTCATAGTATTCACATGAGTAATAGTAAACTTTCATTGTACATAGCACATAGCAATGAGGAAGACGGGAGATTTTTACCGGATAACACATGGCTAAACCTTGTTACGGTAGTCGTCACCATCGTACTCGGCAACGCGAAGAGAAAAAGTGAAAGAAGAAAGAGTGCAAAAAGGTCGTAAAAAATCTGTATGCTAATCCGTATCATGCACACATTCTAGGTTACGACACATAACAATGAGGAAGACGGGAGATTTTTACCGGATAACACATGGCTAAACCTTGTCACGGTCGTCGTCACCATCGTACTCGGCAACGCGAAAAGAAAAAGTGAAAGAAGAAAGAGTGCAAAAAGGTCGTAAAAAATCTGTATGCTAATCCGTATCATGCACACATTCTAGGTTACGTATTTACAACAAAAAATTCCAGTGCATCTTTCTTTTTCCTCATGCTGCAGGGAACGTATAGTATAAGCTGACTTAAACTAAATGTGCCATAATATTTTGCTCGTATTGGTTATTTATTATTATTATCCTTCAAGAGGTCCACACCGAATCCGTAAACTTTATGTAAATGCTGCACATTGCGTAGAAAGAATTAACTTGAGATGATGAAGAACTAAAGTAAGCGTAAAGAAAGACGCAGCAGTATAGCATGTTCAGAATGTGCAGCATTTCATTACATACATTTCGGTTGCATAAGCCATTTTCAGTTTGAATTCCTAAATTGTAGCCCACATTTCCAGGCACATGATACCTATCTAGCATTCCTTCATTTATGACTTGCTATTGAAGATAAGGGAATATTTCAAAGTGACATGCGACGAGAATACGGGCAACGCATTACGGGACACCCAAGCGGAAACAAAAAATAAAAATTGAAACGCACAGAAGAACTGAAAAAGAGGTAATAAAACAGCTATGTAGGTCATGTTCACTCATGTCCAACTGTGCACGAGCGGTGACCGTGAACTAAGCCAACTTTTATAATGTTGTTCTTGGTTTAATCCTGTTTTGCTAAATACGTATTACTGGATAATGTTAGACAAAAAAATTGAGCCAATATTTTTATGGATGTCCGATCAATCTTACAACTAATATAAATAAATCTAGCAATAATACTGGTTACAAAAATTCCACAAAAAGTTTTGTGTTTCTCTGAAACAAGTATTGTCACGGAACTCAATGATTAAATTCTCACCGACAAGGAGTATAAAATTATACTGGTGTAAAACTGAAAATATATGAAACCTCCATAATGTATAGTTTATTAAACAAGCTGAAAGTAATGTGTCTGGACAAAAAGTCGTTTCCATACACTAATGAAAGCGTATGAGCCACAAGCGTCATAAATAACAGCACATGTTTGCTTTCTATATAACCTCGCTCATTATCACATGTAATTTGTAAACTCGTGTTTCACGTTTTTTTGTAAGGAACGTATATAACATTGCTCTAAAAGCAGAGGAGCACGTAAACATTGAACCAATTACGGTTTCCATTCCTTTCCTACACTTATGTACCACAATCCTTTATCTTAATCGAACAAATGCACAACCTGATCACTTTTACTTACAAAGTCTACATCTTTTTACTCTACGTATTTCACAAGAACATGAAAATACATATTCTCCAATAAAGAATTTTTTATGTAGGTTTCCACATTAGTTTTCCCCAATTTTCCATTCTTATTCACACTCTTATTTAGACGCCAGTATTGAGGTAAGTTTGTTGTGTAGCACAAAAAACGGGAGATATGAAATCATGCGAGTTTTACTAGAGGATCTATTTATCAGTGCCACAAATACCCAGAAAGATGCACTAACAACACCACCATACATATTACATGATTTTTATATCGCTTCGCTGGGAAAGCGGTTCCCGTTTACTACGTGACCGGCGTTTTTTTCTCTCTCGCGCTTTCCTGGCTACCTTTTTTACTTCTTCACTTTCCTCCAACTCCATTACCATTAGTTTCCACTAATATCGAAGGGGAAATATATGAATATAGTCGACAAGTGAGTTATCAGCGTGAGAGCTATGCCACCACCACCACCGCACAACAGCACTGTTGTTTGTTGTTATTTGGTTACGTTGGTTTGCCCACATATATCGATATCGATGGTAAGGAATCGTGAATTCATTTCGGTATTTGTTGTCTTTCTCTTATTTTTTTTCTCCAGTTTATCCCATGTGTTGTGTTGTATGTGTGCAGCCTGGTTCCACGAAAACTTTAAGTGACGGACTGAATTGGTTTTTTACTACCTTTGGTTACTTCGCCTTGGTCCTTTTTTTCTGAAAGGTAAAAAAATATGTGGAACGATGGTGGCAAGCTCTTGAGAGAATATAGAATTTTTTGCGCATTGATTATTGATGATGACTGGTATATAATGTAGGTGAACTATATCCCCAAAATACAAAAAAAAAACAGAACGGTAAAAGGAGAAAAAATACTATCCGATGGAGCTATACATTTTAGTTGCTTCCAGACAGGAAGGTAATAACCTGTACTCTCCGACCATTGTGTAGAGTTATTTAGCTGTGCAGCTTGACTATTCTTATGCTCCTGCCAATTCGTTTCCTTTTCGCGGTTCATGAAAATAAAAAAATGGAAGCAGAAAAAGGTTCGATTTTTTTGCTTGATGTTGGGGAAAATAAGGGAGAATGCTACAGCTAGATGTGCGTTTTTCGAATGAAATGGCGTGTGCCATCTTATGTGCACGTATATTCAGTAATATATAATTCATGTAGTCACTTCATAAAAATTAATATTCAGATTTTCAAAGCACTAACGTGTCTTGTTATATTACACATTTATGCGATGATATTCATCGCATATCGATATTCACTGTTACTACAAATATACCTCGATTTTTGTGTACGATTTAGATTTGTTTTAGATGCTATCTTCCTTGTTTCAACTGGAATGAACAACCCGTAAAGCAATTTAATGCGCAGATCGTTTAGCATTTGTCACAGAAAGTCAGTTTTGTACGTGTACAAGAGGTGCATATATTTTTATGACTGGAAAAGAAATAATTTATAGCGGTGACTTTTATGCATGTGGTCCTTCCATTTTATTGATTAATATGCATACATTGAAGTTATCGAAAATTTGCATGGAGCATTGCACTTCAGAAAGATATCCTGGAGTTTGTGCATTACTTAGTAGGTAAAAATACCATTTTATTTGCTTTCTGTGAAAGCAAGGTTAATCGAATAAAACTGCTACACTTGCGAAAGCGTTTTTATTTCCTAAAGAGAAAGTGTTGTCACTTTGAATCTAAGCTGCATCACCAATGATTTCAACAGAAATTTCCGGTAAAGAAGCATCAGCAAATTACCTCCACAAAAATGTTAGCACAACCATTTTGAAAATGTGACCAAGTGACACTTCAGTAACCGAAAGAAATCGCAGTTCTTTAATTTACTTTCCATCTCGAAAGCAAATATCAAAGGTAACGAGCCAAACTATCTTAAATAAAAGTACCAAGAGCACATTTGCTTCCAATTACAAGATTACATATATTTTTCCGTGTTTGTTCTCTATTACAATTGAATTACATGCGCATTACAAATGAAACTTGCTAACCAATTTGTTTGCACACCAAATCTCCGATCAATTGATATACAGAATTGTTCTTACGAATTGCTCCTGCTAAACTCCTGTTCTTGTTCCCGTTCTTCCTCTTCTTACAATGCAACCCAAGTGAAACCCATTAGACATGCCTGCCTTCAAGCTTTCGGTCTGGATAAAATGCCGCGGAGAGACAGTTTAAATATAATCATTTAAATGATACATGACTTGGGTACAATATAACCCCAATGAAAGGCAACATTATACCATACACGCAGTACAAAACCGTAATTGAACCACTTTGTTTGCCAATAAATACTTTAGACATGGTGCTGAAATGTACACAAAAAAGATTCGTGACCCTCCAGAAAAATGAAACTTAAGAGGCAAGCTCCATCAATGGGTAGGTGGTGTGATGTAATATGCGGTATAATAGTCATTTGTTTAGTGAAGTTACAGACCCAAGACCTCCATAAATTTTGTGCTACAAAAATTTCACTCGCTGGTATTACAACCTAAATGCGGAAAATTTGTAACCTGAGCCAAAACTATATTCTTTCTTGTTCCAGTACAACCCCAACAAATGTTGTTTATCTGGCCGCAAAATTCCGTGAAAATATGCGGAGGTGTGTGCTTATCGTCTTGAAAATTTATAACTGGGAATGGATGAATTTGAAGGAAATCGATTATATTCATGCATTCGGATGGATGGCACACGCCATTTCATTCGAAAAACGCACATCTAGCTGTAGCATTCTCCCTTATTTTCCCCAACATCAAGCAAAAAA
>JAHZNF010001015.1:0-21415 GCA_027744215.1 Troglopedetes dispersus
AAGCAGTTTCCAGTCTCGTCCGTGCATACAATCTCCTAGTGTGTGTTCATGTTCAATGTTGATTGTGCAGGCTGAGAGATTTGTGTCCTTTTCTAAGGTAAAAAAGAAATCTGGGATGTTTGGGTGTCGATGACATCTCCTCTTAAGACTTCTCGTTTCAGATTTCACTCATCCAGTCGTTGAATTTTTTTAAGGGACAAGTCTGTACTTGCATAAATGTCCAAGATGGTAGCACCTAAAGCAGAGCGTGATAGCATGGTGAGCTATGGCGATTACACTACATCGCCCCGCGACTTTCAACTCTAGGGCAAAATTTTTCGGTGAACGATATATCAAATTAAACTAATGAACTGCTTAATATCATGTTGTATGATCTTTTGGAAATTTCATTTGGTTTAGGAGATATTATAAAGCAAGCTTAGCTTTATCAAGACAAAACGAGCTTTAATTTGATGCATCGATCACCATAAAATGTTGATCTAAGAAGCTATGGCGCGATGCGAGGTCATCGCCAATGTCACCATTATGCCACCTGACCCTCTGTTTAAAACTTGAGACAATTACATTCCCAAATAAATGTCCAGGTCCCTTAACATGGGGAAAAATACAAGAGGCAGGAGAAACATTACTCGTCGGTCGGTGTGTTCTCCACAGTCACATTGCTCCTTCCAGCTTGCGTACTACGAGGTCTGCACTCGCACACATACTATTGATGGCACTTTATTACAACTGCGTCTCCTTCAACCATTCGTGGTAACTTACTTGAAGGAGTTTGAGACACGATGTTTACTAAAGTGGGGACAAGGTATACATATAATATACATTACCACGGCGGAGAGAGATATGTGACTGTGTCTGTTTGCTTACACCACCACCTCCGCGTCACCACTATTTCTCTTCTCACTACGGTGGTAATAAAAATAATAGCGACCAACTCTAATGCCTATTCTTTTTTCCTCTGAGTTTGAGTCATGGTGGTCTTCTAAAAAGTGGCGACTGTGAAGTTGGAGACGAAACGAAAGCAAACTTGAGTTTTTTTCCTACAGTTACAAAATCCTGAAGGGAGAGAAAAAATGTTCAAAGTAACGATGAGGATGTCATTAAGAAAAAAAAACAGTACAAAAATTGCTGGTCAACACCACCAAACCACCTACTTGCACAATAAATACTACGTACTTACCTGCATAAATTAAATCCATTCAGAAAACAAGATGGGAGAACTCTGTCCCCTTTCGAATGGAGCTTCAGTATTTGGTTTCATGATAATCTGTGAGTTATGAATGCAAAAGACAATTCCGAGTTCTGACCGTTGATTTTGGTGTAAAAATTCCGTTTTTAAAGTTACAACATGACGAAATCCGTGTTGTTTGGCTTTTTTATATTTCATGCAGAAATACTCGTGATACACTATCTATAAAGATTACGCTGAGAAATTATATTCATAACAGTTTCTTATTGAGCTTAGCTCTACTTTTCAAAAGTTGCAGAAGAGTTAACCTTCTAAACACCATCTTTAAAATATCTCGGGCGCTCATGTTTCTGCCGGGTATGTACGTACTTGTTCCAGTCTTCTGTCGAAGAGAACATTTTGTCTAAGTTACGTCGGATTGGTAGGTTGGCTACCTCATGATAATATCGTATCATTTATTGACAAATAATAGCAATAAACTGAAGGTAATGCAAGAGCAAAGAAGGAATTGAGTTTTTTTGTTAACCAAAGAGAAGAATCGGGACAAATGGTTGTGGCATTACGGCAACATATTGCACATTCATTATCGCTGTTCATATTTTTATTTACTTTCCCCTCTGACTGATACGTGCTACGTGAGCTATTACGACTGATGGCAGTTGTTTCGCTTATGTCTATTTCTATTAGTGTAACAATTATGTCCATTCCTATTAGTATAACAATAATTACCGGGTTCTCGTAGAGCTGCAGAGACGAATGTATATTTCACCACTATGTCGCCAAAATATCGATTGCTGACGAAGAACATGAGGCACTGGCTGCACACATGTGTCTCCTTAAGTGCATGATGAAAGGCTTTCCGAAAATGAATGAATGAATCAACTTTGTCTGTCCACTGTCTCACTATTTTACTCAACGATAATCGTCAACGCAATTATCATTGTCTTTACCGTCGATTGTATGCTCCACGTGGAGCGAATAAAAAATTCACAAAGTTCACAATCGCTCATGTTTAATCATTCCTATTAGGCAGGAGAAAAAAAAACATGCGCGTAAAAAGAGTGTCATTAGATGGGTGCTTGCTACGTTTAACATCCGTATGTATACTTACTTATACGTGTGCAGCACTTGTGTGGCCACCTCTCTCTTTACCTTGTCTATATGCTCCAAGTTGTTAAGCTTCGGTCTATTTTTTGAGTGGGAGAGTGATGATGTAAATTGAAAACAAACCCTACGGGTTCCCGTGTGCCCGGTTCGTTGATTTAAGCTCCTTTTCCTACTTTCCTCAACTCAGTTGAAGTACACACAAGATCACAGTCGAAAATACTGCAGAACGGGAGGTGTGTGCCATGTTATATGACCACCGACCGTGAAATTTGACACGGTACATTTTTACTTGGAAAGTGTCGTCGAAGGAATATATTCAGAAGACGTACAGTCGTAATCGCGTTTGCATTTCTTTCCTTGAGTTGAATGTCGACGTGAAATGGATATTGTTTTTTATGGGCACGTTTGGTACAACAGGAAAGGATGCTTCTTCTTCGTCATCTGCCGTCATTCATGCCATGTTGGGGAGTTTGCTTTCTCCTTTCGGAATGTAGTCTCCTTGAGAAAACACACTTGACGAAGATCATGTTTTTCGTTGTGCATGTGCTCAAGGCACATTTATTCTATAAGCAGCTAGAGAAATACACACAGGAATTGTCAAAAAAAAAGGAAACCAACTACATAGTTGAAGGTGTCTATACAGATAGTTATTATATAGCCATGCGAGTGTGAACTCGACTACCGGGTCGTCGTAAGTAAATGTATGTAATAAGTGGCGCTACTTGTTTTTATTTCTTTTTATCCACCGACCTTCTCACTCACACAACCTGTGTAGTAGTAGCCTTCCTCAGCTCGCTTGCTTATGTATATATTATTTAATATTACTCTCGCTGTCTTGTGCTGTCCGTCTAGCTTTGCCGACGTAAGCAAGCAGAGCAGCGAGAGAGTGAGAGAGAGAGAGTGCGAGGGAAAGAAGGAAAAGAAATGAAAGTAGAGAAACGACTCCACCCGGTACAAACTTTCTCTTTCCCTCTGACCTCTTTATACTTCCAAATTTCGGAATTCTTGGGAAATTTTCTCGAGTTCCCTAATGGGAAATTTAATGACCCTGAGAGTATCATAAACGGAAAGCCTATGAGCTTCTGTCTTAACTACCCGTGTACACAGTGCTTCTCTGCCGTCAGCCATTGCTGCACCAAGAAAACATATTAGAACAGTGTGTGCCCTGACTTTCAGTAATGTTGCCGTGATGAATATTGCAAGCATGCTTACATGTACAGTCTACGCCACCGTATTCGATTACGCCAAGAAATACTACAAAAATGTTCAATAAATATACTCGTTAAGGCTGGTTGTGTGCCACGTATTGTCTAAGAATAGCAGTAAATTGGGAAGCAACTACCAGTGCTCCAACTGGCCCGCTTATTATTATTCACCAACTTCCACGTTTTACACAGTATTGTTGGTGCAACTTACCCTTGCCTTGAA
The DNA here is from genome assembly GCA_027744215.1 of Troglopedetes dispersus. NCBI lineage: Eukaryota > Metazoa > Arthropoda > Collembola > Entomobryomorpha > Paronellidae > Troglopedetes > Troglopedetes dispersus. The sequence continues at coordinate 3,725 of JAHZNF010001015.1, forward strand.
ATAAATGCATCCGACTAATTACTCCAAGTTGGTTGGAAGTAAGTTGGAGGGAATTAGAAATGGTAGAAGACTAGAGGGAGACGCAGACTGGGACGAGGGATAACTTATTATGACGTTCTTCTGACTGTTGTGGCGTGATTGCTTTAGGGTGTATCTTAACCCGATGTCTTCGTTTTTCCTCAGTGTGTGTATGTACCTCGAAGAAGTGGCAGGACGTGGTGCGGTGCTGCTTTACTCTACAATATTTTCTTTTAAAATGAAGTCCAATTGAATTTGTTTAAGCCAGTGAAATGCACGCCACTGAAGAATAATATATTGAGTCAAATTTAATTGAGAATGTTTTCATAATGGCATTTCACATTTTGTCTGTGTAGCCATGAGTGTTCCACAGTCTCTACATTTATTTGACCAAACGTGAGAGCTCACACAAGGGTGAAATCTTGAGTTCATATTTATTGATTATCAGCACAGTGACCATAAATAGTCGACTCGGCTACCATATTTTTCCACAGGTGGTACTATAAAAAACACAATGGTTGGTCGTCGGCAGCACAGGGGAGAAAGGCAGATTAAAGGTTTCTTCGTCTTCAAGTATTTAAAACTATAATGCACGGTCATCATCTTCAATCAACATCGTACATTTTTAAATCCCTGTTTGAACGACTGATTATCAACAAGGGAGCTGCTAGCTGCTGCTGCTGGCCGCAAATATTTGATAATGTTGTATAAGTACATGCGAGATGCATTAGTGACTTCTCTCCTTTTTTACAAGTTGGAAGAAATGAAGAAGGGCAGATTGATGATCATAATGATAATGATGACGAAGGAGAGTAGATGTGGAGTGGCAGTGCTTTTGCCTTTTTTTGGCTCGCATTATTATCATCCTTCATTTTTTTACTATTTCAGAGGGAAGAAGGTGGTTCAATAGACAGTCAAGTATTTGGAAGAATGTGTTTAAGAAGGCAGAAAAATGCTTTCGCAGCATCTTCGTTGTTACTTTTCCCCTCATGTTAGGTAGACGCTCGTTCATCGCAGGTATTTGTCCCTCTACTTTATATTATGCTCATGTCGTGTACACGTTTATGATGAGCATCTACACTAAAAAATGGTTTATTTGAGGATTGTATAATCTACACACATTATCTAATCCTTGTGATTCAAGCATGACTTGTGCTTTTATTATTGAGCTATGATGGCCTGTCTATATACATATTTCGATACAATTCCCTCCATGCACACACGCACATATTGGCCATCTAGAGAGCGCTGCTTTTTTCTTGGGCTGTATTGGCATACATTATCTCACTCTCCGATTGTTATTTCTTGTATCTTTCTTCTTTCGTTATTTTCATGATTGGAAGTTTTGATGATGATGATGAAGACGATGGCGAAGAAGACGAAGAAAAAAAGGATGATGATAGTGATTATGATACCAGCCAGAACCAGGGGAGCAGATATAGAATGAAGGAGCAGAACAACGGCAGCAGCAGTCAGCTCAAATCACCGGTGGAGAGTGTTCTTTTGTTCATAGAGAGTACTCAAGTATAAATGAAGCACAACAATAATAACAACATGAGAGAATACACTTGACTGTGAACATTTTTGTGCTGCGAGTGCACAGCGAAGTTAGCCAGGGTAAAAAAAAGGACGAAAGAATAAGAATGCGTCTGAACTACTACTAACTGAAGTCCGTCCATAAGTAATAATAATAATAATGCTTTGTATGTAGGCATTTATCTTGAGTAATACATACAGTATCCCTCTCGCTGATTAATGATTAATGGTAGATTGAAAGATTAAATGGAATTTTTCATGGGGAGTTTACGTCGCGTCGGGACTTTTATGTATGGCTTTAATGTGCTCTTCTCATACAACAACAGGACGTGTACTACACGCACGCTATCCCAGCATTTACGCAACATAACGGCAGCAGTGATGTGTTATGGCGAGTAGGCCCAGAGAAAATTGTGTGGCTTACAGTACACTTTTTTGTAAAAGTTTCGGAGATTCGACATGGAATGGTAAGAATGCCTCACTTGACGTGTAGTACTCCATCCCAAGGAAGATGAATAAATAGATAGTAAGGTCACTTTATGTAAATGCATTTGTAACCTAGACATAGAAATTAGGTAATTCCGTTTCTTGAGGATGGATGTAGTGATCCGAATTTGATGACTGACTAAAAAAGTTTTTGTCCAGATAATAATAATACCCTTTCACTTCGCTGCTGTTTTTATTTAACTATGCTAATTGCAAGAAAAAAAATTGGATGTAAAAAACCGCAATTGAAGTTTTGAGGCGAAACGATAATTAATTACTAATTAAGGTACTACTACTACTTCAGATAATTAATTGTTTCGGACGAGCATCATGAATTCTCAGCAATTTTTCAGTTGCCCTTTTTTAAAATGAGTTACATACCTTTCAGATGCACGAAGTATATTTATAAATCACAGTCCGGATCCTTGACATTAACCACACAAATTAAACTCTGCAGATATTTTTTCTTAATCGAACTAGAAAGAGGTACCTGACATCTCATGAGGTATATGAAGTTATAAATATGACATAAATATGTATAAATCATTATTATTATTTAACAATGTAATTCCTTCTCTCAGTCAAATTCTTTTTTCCTCTTCGGTGATGAGGATAGCCGTATAATGAAGGTAGCGAATTGGAAGGACAGTTGTTGGATTGTATGAATGAATGTTAAGTGATGTTGGTGGAGAAGAAGACGGTAGATACTAAAGAAACCAATGATACATACGAAAGGTAGAATGACAAGTTGCAATTTCAATGCTGAATGAAACCGATAAACTTGGTTGGTTTACAAGCATGATTGTGCGCTTCCTAACCCCCATGCAACCCATAATTTCACATTCAGCACTCAAGAGGTATGCATGAGATATTGATACTGACAATGTCCGTCCATAGCCAACCCTTTATTTAAAAAATATTATTATCCATTTCTGAACGCATTTTTTGAATATTGCCTTTGTGCCCAGAAAATAAGACTAAACAGTAATGAAGTCATGAATTGAACCTGTTGTGTAGAGAAAATCGTAGCTTGCAGGAGGAATACGTGCATTGTTCACAATTGTGCAGGATGAAAGTATTATTATTCTTCATTTTACACTACATATTTGGTATGCTTTTACTTATTGGTTCAATGAATTCATGAAAAATACCTCTTTGAGGTTGTAAAGTACTTCTCCTTTTACGAAGAAGAATCAGATTGTCTGGTTGACTCTTTCATCAGCTTAGTGCGTTTCCACCTTCATCATGCACCATACCAGTCTAATAGGTATCAAGATGATGAATGTCATGCCACGCAGGCATGCATAATACGAATCTCTTGCTCGCTATTATTATCGTTATTATTATTACGACTTCGTGTGCTTAACTCTGCCCGTGTATTCACTGGAAGTAAAAAATCTTTTCTTATCGCGGAGAAAGAAAACGTCAAGTAAATACCTGCAATTTAGCACGATCTGGTAATTTTAAAAGATACGTTTCTGAGTATTATCATTATTGTTACTGGCTTGGATTTTTTCTAACCCCCGTAATATTTTATGAAGAGCACGAAATGCACAAGTTACATTATACGTACTTTGTCTTCGGAATATGTATAATTTTCCACAGGCTAGGAGCATGTCATAAGTGATTTTACTCGTAAGAATGTCTGAAGAATATATGTAGAAATAATTTTTAGCAAAATCATTCAAATATTCTTTAAGCCATGCTATCATATTCTTAAATTTTGAAACATTAAAGCCAAGGTTGTAAGGATGGCAAATGATTTACGCACAATACGGTGTTTTTGTCACTACTTGTGCCTTGTGCCTGGCCTAAAGGAATATCATTCAATGCACATACTGCGTTATGGAAATTTATGTGATACAGTGCTTACTTTAAAACAAAATGCCTAAATTGTCTTAAATTATGTAATGGGTATATGTACACTCGTATGTTGTTCAACGTAGTAAATACGTACTTGGAAATTCAACTTTTTTTCAATTTGTGTTCGGTCATGGTCAGTGGCTGCCGAGGAACGCTGCGATGAGTTCAATTTTCTTATGTGAAAACATATAATAAGTATTACATTTACTGGAAAGAAAGACCTTCAGGACGGTGGCGTTCATCTTATTAACCGTGTAAAAACCATGGCTCGGTTGACTCTTAAGTTAAAGATGGTTATTTTGTTTATTATGGAACAGAAAACGTATTTAATTACTAAAACTAGCACACAATAAATACAAAAAACAACAAGAACTTATATCGATCAGAATGAATTTGCCAAACTCTAATGATTGGAATCATTCTAAATTCTTATCTAACAGTAGGTCTGCTAAATGATGGTGAAACATATATTGGATAACTGACCAGTGAAATCCATGCTAATCATTGAAAACACTAATGAACTTTTATTTCTTGTTTACTTTTCAGGTAAGTCACAAATACCCAACCGGGTCATTGATTCTACAATAGTTGGAAACTTAAGCGAAACTACCTTTTTGCCACACCGCAGCAAGTGTCGGCCAAATTAATAAGTTAATGGTACAACAGAGCACTGTATCTGTAAAATATATGGTGCTCATATCCAAAACCGCCATAAGTTGAAGCTACCCGCAGCATCGGTTAAAAGTACTCTTATCATTCTTTTTTTTTAAATATTTTTGCTCCGCTCTAAACTACGAAATAAAGAAAATATACAGTTCTCCGGTACACACGTTTGCCGCAAGATGAAACACATTATTCATTATGAGAGATTTCGTTAAATTGTACTGGTCTCCTGCAATGATATGTATATCGTCAAACTAATGACAAGTGATAGGGATGAGTTGTGTGAGTGTATTGTATATCTTGACAATACAATATTTTGTGGCTAGATCAATATTTTGGCAGTGGTCAGCGTGAAACAACCTGAAAGCTTCTCCGAGCGAACCCACTAAAAACAGATACACAGTAGAAAACTGTAGTCATAATGTGTGCTCAGCCCAGGGTTTTCGGTTGGATTGTATTCTTGCCGCATGGTCACCGTCATCACAGAACATTAAGATAATAGGTTCTATGAAATGACTCCGTCCACACGCAAAGTATGTATAAGTGCACTGCTGGCTTCATTTCATAGGAAAAAACACAAAGCATCAGTAAGAGTAGTGTGGTAGTGGTAGCCGCAGTAATATCAAAAGATTTCACTCGAATTTTTTTTTGCAGAGAATGGCTTGAAGCATTCATGCAGAAAATCTAGCTTTCTGGGTTCTCAGCTCTTGTGAGCCGAACGAAAATCTTCACCTTGTTTCTTATTGTTATTTATTGCCGACCATTTGGTTGTTTGGAAAGGATTGATGACAGCGAGCAAAAACAAACGGGATTTTTTTTCTCTCTCTCTCCATATTCCCTTCACAGCATTCCCACTCTGCACACACACACACATTTCCTTTTTTATTCGAAGTATCCCTTTTTGGTTTTTGACATGATCAATAACCAGCAAAGAAAAATGGAATAATACATGAAAACAAATGGATGGCCAGCCAAGCCATTGAAGATTATTTGAGCACATGTATAGCAAGTAGGCAAACCTGGTAGCAAAACTCCACATTAACTCAAGTCAACAACTGAAAGCAGACATTGTGTCAGATTAATTCGATAGCAAACTTTTTGTGATGAATATACACACCTGGTTTAAAGTAATGCAAACAGACAGTGGATATGAATAATGCATGTTTTTTAAAAGAATTCTATGTTAGTCTCTAACACGTCATGTGATGTCACCTTGTTACCAAATGGATAAAAATCATATCCCATAAAAAAGGTAGCCATTGGTTAGATAGACATTAGACCCTCATTTGTTCCGTGTGCCCACACGATGCACGAGGAATCTACTCATTGCAAATTTAGTACATCTTGGCATTTAGAATGCAAAAAGGGAATAACATGTTGTGGAACTTTAAGTTTACGCTGTTGTAGGTTTAACGGCTTGAACTGTCGCTCATTATTACTGTGTGCGTAAGTGAACACATAAGCGGAAATACACGGATACAAACTGAGCTTCACGAGAAATTCAGACATTACTCACTCGAAAACATATTCATCCTCAAGGAGCCCGAAAAAAATAACTCAAGAAGAAAAAATTAAGTCTGAAGCTTGTGCTTGTGCAGAATAAAATATGAAACGAGGCAAGTGAAGCAGGAAAGACACAGAGATCATGATACAGGCAGACCAAGGATTTTTTTTACTCTGAGATGGGAAGAAGAAGAGGAAAGAAAGTAAAACATGTATGGCGCCGGGTTGTTGTTGGTTTATATAATTTCTCATGGTATGACTAATGTGTGCCATTTCTCTTGGTTCCCTCTCTCCTTCTTCCATTTTCACTTACAGCGGAGGAGCAGTTTCACATGAAGCTGAAACACTCGCCTTCCATTTTACTATGAGTAACGCTAGCCTGGCATACGCATCATACGAGTATTCTATTTTTTGTTTGTAAGCTACCATTCATTACCAGTGCATAACTTATAAACGATTATCTCTATTTCACATGCTTACTTATTTTCATATACGTGTGATAGGTAGGAGTGGGTGTATTTTCCGAACCCTGGTACCTTCACTCCTTTTTAGAATTTGTAAGAAAAGCTTGAATGCGGACTGAAATACGAAGAAGATTTATAAAGTGTTTCCTCCTTGCTTTTGCTCCATCTACTGTTGTGGCTCGTTCTACGTAATATATGTATGTATGTTGGAAGTACCACTTCTGGAGTGCACTGTTTTTGAAGGCGGAAAATTTCATGCATACAATAACACCAAACTCTCCTCAGTCTTACTTGTCTCCTTTTTTAAGACTGGGATGTGCCAGCGTTATGATTTTCTGCGTTTTCATTCTCCCTTCGTGGAAAAAGACAGTTGAACGTAATGAAATAAAAAAGTATTTTATCCATCCGGCTGGTTATTACATGAGCCAAGGAAGTGCATGGTAGTCACAGGAGTTTTATTACTTATACATATTTACAATTTTTATTAGTGGAGATACAATATCACGTAATAATAGTAATCATAGTGGAGAGGTCCTACATCTCCTTCTCATATCTTGTGTGAGTGAGGAAGAGCAGGATGGAAAGGCTTGCTTTGCCGTCTTATTCAGCGAGTGTATACATGTGTAGAAAGCAGTAGGCATGAACCTCATCCTTTAAGCTCTTTTCTAGTCGTTCTCTTGGAAAATCCAAGGCAATTAATTATTCACAAGTTTTTAAGAAGTGAAGTGCCTAGCCTGTGCCACTACTTCTGCCAACCAACTGCCGCTGTATTACTCAAACTTATAAGCACATCGTTCAAGTTCTCTTGTCTAACTTGGGAAAGTATATATGTATATGTAGTAGAAGCTGGTGTGTTCCCTGCTTCTCGTTCTACCTTGTACTACTTTACTCTGAAAGAAGTCACCAAAATAAATGACATGAGTTGGCTGTTTCATTCATTCATATTCTTTTCCTCCTCCATCTTACATAATTTCTCGCTGGCTCTCGGATATGGAAGAACTTTGGCGATGGAAGTTGTGGGAAGGTGTGTGCGGTAAAAGTATGCACATACCTATACATTGCTACTACGAAAGTTTCCGGCTACATAGCACATTATTCTTCCAAAGGACAACTGGGGCAGAGCAGGGAAACTACATTTTTTGTATATGGTTGTACAGAGTTCGTAATGGGATTTCGAGGAAAAGAAGCACCTACCAAGTGATGGAGTAATGTCACGAGTTCGTGCTAGCATAGCTGTAGTAGGAACATTAGCAGTGTACATAATACATCACCTATACGAGTACAGTTTGCGTTGATTTCTGTGTCTGTGTGTGAAACAGAGGTAACGTATGCATGGACAGACACGGTCAGGTGTCACATCTCTTGACTGCCTTGCATGTTCTACAACCACTCTACCGCAGCAGCAGCAGCAGTTCGTTTAAAGTACAACAAATGGCAATACTCTCTCTGGTGAGTCGGTTAATACTGTAATAATGAATTTAGAGGAGAGAGGGAATCTCTTTTTCCTGCTTCGAGAATTTTTTTTTCTCTCTCTCTCTCTTTATGAATTAATGAATGGATTCACTGTAACCGCAATTTTCATTCGTTTTTCGTGGTAGAGCCAGCCCTATCCAAAGTTTATGTCTCTGGTAGGGAAGGTCGACAGGCACCTGTTTCACAATGAATTTCAAAATGTAATTCATTTTTTATAATGAAAAGTTCCCTGGAATCCTTATTTGTAGAGTTGAGTCAACAACGCATATCGCTGACTGTATCTAATCGGGGTGGTGTGCGCGAGAATGGATGTACGTAGATATTGACTACGTGAATTAATTCCCTTCCTGTCCTGAACTTTTTTTTCGAATTTTGGACGTATTTATGTATATTGAAAAACTATCCATTGTTTCTTTTCTAACTTCTTCTCAACTCAAACTTTGTTTGCTCGTCCACACCGAGGTTCATGCTAGCTGAAACACGGATAACTGAGCAGGGAGAGAGAGAGAAGAGAAACAAAAGGTGTGCACATGAGGAGCTAAGTTATGACCTCTCGAACTTCTGTTTTATCATAGAACAAGTACGTGTACACAAAAATCCATTTAATGTGATAAACTTTACCCAAAAAGTAACTTAAACAAAAAAATACTTGCTCAGCTCATGTTGTTGATGATGTTACATAAATGCACATGTTATGTTAGTTGTATATTTGTGTTATAATAATGGGAAAGTTAAGCTGTGAGGTATTATGTAAGGATGCGGAAACGTTGGCATTTCCAACACACTCAAACTTATTATTATTATTATTATGCATTTGAATCCAAGCATGCTTTTACGGCACTTCCACTAGATATATCAGCTTTATGGCTGCTGGATCATACTTGCGTGAATGGAGGCGAGAGAGAGAGAGAAGGGAAAAGGGTAAAAATATATTCTTTTTTCCTTCTCTGAGGTCCACGTATACATTAAACGAGACAGAAGAAGAAGAAGCGAGAGGCGAAAGCTAGTAAAAACAAGAGAAGTTTGCTAGATGGTGTGTTGTAATATGTGTCTGTGCATAAAGTAATGGTAGTCGTATAAAAACATTTTTTTGGTTTCATCTTCGGCCCTCCCCTGATGACTATGTTGTCTTCTTGCCTGGAATTTATTGGTTCCATTACAACTCTGTGCTTTTGTGAGTGTGTATGTTGTCTTTACGCTCTCACTACTCCTTTCCTCTTTCTCCCTCTCGTTACAAACAAAGTCTCTCGCTTCTCACATTCTCTCGTACAAACCTCGCCAGTTCTCAGAGCCTTCTTCTCAGAGCTTCACAAAAGAGCAAGAGGTGTAATCAAGATCCACGTCGGAGTCAGAACAAAATGCATTCCAATGTCATTTTTTACGCACAATTTCCAACAAACTACATGCAATTGGGATTCCACGGCTAAAGCCAAGCCACTCTTTATTGAACTACGTTGTATCGTACACAATGTAGCTTCGTATAGAGTTTACCCTATTTGCTCAGCATATAAATGAAAAGATAAAAGAGTCGAGTAGAATACGGCTACATAATATATGCATTCATACAAACAGAGTCCAACATAATGTGTAGAATGTTATAAAGTAATAAGAATTATGTCTGTACTTTGTGAAGTTTCCACAATATACTACTTCACAAACTTTTACATACCTCAACTAAGCCTAAGCATGTTTTTGTCTTGCAGCTACAATATCTCATTAAATTACTTTGAAACTTATTACATCTATTGTGTTCCCCATGCCTCACTTTCTATATCTTTTTTATTTGCCAGAATATGGGATAAAATTAAAGGAGGATGAAAAAAAGAAAGAAAAAAAATCATTTGCCGACTGACTTTTTACTGGGGAAGAATAAAAGACACTAGCATAACTTCAAGTTTTTGTTGTAAATCTGAACGCACGCATGCAAGATAAGAAAGATATATGCTGGGTTGGAGAGAAGTCAGCAGCAATATCGATGGCGATTTTTTGTGCTCATCGAAAAAGTGGTTGTTTGTACAGGTCATATAAGATTGAATTGACGTAGATAGAATTTGTGAGCCGTGTCTTGTTTCCACATAATTAGAATGAGACATGACAAGTTGGATGCATTAAAACACTACAGAGAAATACTACATATTAAAGAAAAAAATAACAAAAGGCAAAAGGAAGAGATTCTCTCTCTCTCTCTCTCTGGCTGTTGTTGCAATGTCGTGGTTGAAAACGCAAGAAGCATTAATTTGTCAGCGTTTTTGCTCTTCATTACTCTTCGGTTCGTGTTTTTTATTTCAGTTTCTGGCGCAATAAAAAATGGAAAAGAATGGAAGACACAAGTTGATAGAAATTAGTAGTTACACACAACTCATGCATGCACGCGTGTCTATAGCCCAACAACTGTGAAGGAGCTACCATTATTTGCTAGCACGACTACTGCTCCTATTCACTCACTTCTAGGGAATTTAGGTAATGGCTTCGGGACGATTTAGTTCAAGACATGTGATTTTTTTGGCAAATTACAGTTGCTTCGATTTTTTCCCTAGTTTCTTTATTTTTTTTTTACAAAACTGAACAATTTTTGCATCCGAGGGGTTCTTTATAAAAAAAATTGTACGTCTACCAATTCACTGTTTACAGTCACAAAATCTAAATTCGAATCAATGCACCATGTAGATGAATTTTGTTTCATTACAATTACTAGCATGCGTGATTCACTCCTCTTTTCCTGCATAGCTGGATGTATATTTTTCCTGACTGATGATAATGCATGCTTTGGGTTTTCTGGTAGAACTCTGAATCAGTTTTCCTATTCGTGTCAGGAAAAAATTATTTTGGATGTAGTCTACTCTATGATTATACCGCATTACGTTATTCAAACAATTTTACTATCAAAGTCAAATTATTTAGAAAGCCTTAAGCAAACAACTGCACCTTTCTGTGGATGATGCACTGCACTCAAACGTAGTTATATTTTTAATGACCGAAGGAACCGAAGGTTAATGCCAGTCAACTCATGGAAAAATTAATTGTGCGTATTCGGGGAGGCATGATATGAAATACAAAACTTTGGGCGAAAGTTTTTCTTATATCTTGAAAATAATGTTTTCGTGTGTGGTGCAGTCCGTGTTTGCCGTGTGGATTGCAAGTGTTAATGTTGCTTCAACAAGGAAAAGAAGAGCAATCCAGATTGCCCAGAAATTTGATATTTTTAGAAACTGAAAAGATTCCATTTCACAAATCATAAGGATCGTCTTTAAAATATACCTCCGAAGCCTAGACTGAAGAGTGTGGGAGGTTAGAGATTGTCAAAATTACTGGAAAAACTTCCAAAAAATAAAAAAATCAGCCACACACATTGTTATTGCTACAATTTGTAAGGAAAATGAATACTGTAAAGAAATTCCCACTTTAGAGCTGGAAATGATGGAGGTTTCGTGCTAGCCACTGGCCTTAGAAATTTCGTCCCTAGGCTTACTGTATACATAATTGACGAGTCGTAAAATTTCCGGCCACGAAGAATTCAGTGGTGCTATTTTAGTAGCTACGCGTCAGTTCCTCGCAGCACGTCAAGGGGAAAGTTATCTCTGTGCTCCAAAACTTTAAAAAGTCATTTGTGTACAAAGGCCTCCTTGTATTTGCGTGTTTCAAGTGTTGCACAACCTCCTCTTGCTCTCCACATAACCGCAAAAATGACTCTTTGCTAGGGTTTGCAAACTACGAGACATGATATCACCATTATTAATTAATAAGAGCGAAGAGATTCGAAGGAAAGGGATGAGTGAGCGTTTATGGTATGCGCGCTTGTTACCATCCATTCAAAGAATGTACGAAAGGAAAAAAAGGAATTTGCATTTAAAAATCCATGAAAGCTAAACATCAACACTTTTGATTCGTTCAACCCTTTTTTCTCCCAAGTGAACAAGAGAGAACTCTGAAGTGGACGACGTATGGAAGAGAAGAGAGAGTTCCATTGTTTGTTTTTTTTGTTCTTTGCGCAGTAATGTAAGTTATTTTTCTCATTATATAAGAACGTTGATGGAAAGCGGTATGGGTATGCATGTTATATATTTGTACGTGGTAAGATTGTTGTCATCGTCGACAAAACTCACTTATTTGGTTATTGAATTGTCACAGTTGAAAACTTTTTGAGGGTTTCAGCCCACATTGCCTCCCTCCTGCAATGTACCAAGTATTGGATCTGTGTAGTAAGATTCAAGAGGTAGCACGAAAAAAATCCATACAAAATGAAATAGAGGATGAACCATAACGTTTGTATAAATTTCTTTTTCAACCACCTCCATTTACCCTGAGAATTTGTCATAAGACGAGATGATAATTCTGCCGAACGGATAACACCAAGTATACGAGTGCAAGGATGTATACCTAATTCCTATATTGTTTTTCAGAAGGATTCTACCTCGAAAGATCGTAGTTTCGCTTCTTTGAAAGTTAGAAGAAGCCAAATAAACCCGGCATCAAAGCTTTAGAATGTTGAAGATCAATTTGGTGTAGCGCTATGTAACAGGGAAACTGTTCCAAATGCCTCACTCTATTCACGTGAAATTCTTTTTACAATTTATGTAAATACGCCTTCAAGCTTCGAGTTTTTATACCCATCCATAACCAACAGACCGACATGTGATCGAAACGATTTTGAGAGCTTCACATGATTGCGACGCTAATAAGTAATGTTATTAGATTCTCTGAAGCTTATCGTTTTTGTTTTAAGCATTCTTAAATCATCAATTGAGAAAAGACTCACTACGATTTTGTCATTTACAGATTCCGTAACACTTACCGCCTATTTGTACTGCGGCAAATGCGTGCAAGAATATTACTCAAGTGCATGTTATATTTGGAGACTCTTTATATATCTCTTGAATGATTTCCACAGAATTCAAATGGAAAACCTTTCTTTGTTCTGCTTAGTTCTTCCTTTTTCCTACTGTACACACATCACTTCCCGAACAATCAAGTATATGTGTAAAAACATAGAAAGAACAGACACACACGGCACAAACAAAAAGTATTGATATTACTTAACGTTTGTTTCCAGTTAGTTGTGACATGTGCTGACTGTCATACCTTTCCTTGAATAGGTTGTAGATTTGCTGGAATGACAAAGAAATGACAGCTTTAATTTTCAAAACTTAAATGCATCTTTATTTTTGTGCCTATTTTGTTACTTTTAGCTCTTTTGAATGGTGTGGCAAAGCATGCAGAAGAATTTTTGACTTCCTTTGTGCTTCTCTGTTTTTTTGAGAAGGTACATTACGAACAGCAAAAATAAGCGCACATTTGTGCTCAGTTAAGCATAAAAATGGTGGAAACAAAGTTTGTCGTTTCCTTCTCCCCGTCACCACCATCATCATCTTTGTAAGAGCAATAATGAGAACGGCACTCAACTCATTTACATAGTCTCTTATGAATTGAGTACTTATTATTATTATTATCACACTCACGCATACATTCATAAAGGCATTTTAATAATTTCTTGGAACTTGGAGCCTAAAACTTCTAAAGTGGCAAGACAAGGCAGCCTCCTCATATTGCCCGTCGAATTCACGGAATACAGGGAAACGGAAAAAAAGTTTTGAATACGAAAACATCTCTTCTTTACACGTTCATCGAAAATTAACAAAGTTTAGCAAAAAAAAATCTTCGAACCGAAAGTTCACAAAATATCTACGTGGCGTACGTAGTGGGCTGAGCGGATATCTTACTCCATGGTACAACCAACCATACCAGCTAGCTTGTATGGCATCGAAAGGAAAAAGAAACCAATGTTGTACTTTGTGGTGTGACTGCAGTAGTATGTGCTTCCTCCAAACTATTATGTACAATGACAAGGGAAAAAAGAACTCTGTCGGGAAGAATACCAAAACCACTCAAATTACTTTTTTGTTGTGTGTTGTGTCGTTTTCAAGTTTCTTTACTCTCCTTCCCTCACTCCCTCTCTCCCTCTCTCTCAAGCTTCTTTCCTTTCATTACTGAAACCGAACGAACGACTAAGATCACATAGGAAGTAAGGAAACTCACAAAGTTGCTTACGTGGTATAATTTGAGTAGCGAAGGCAATTCTGAAGGGTAAGGAAAGGAAGAATGGAAAAACGTAGCAGAAAAGATAAAGGTCATAGGTGGACCAGCATCTATCAATGACACACATGCACTCTCCAATCCACCTCACCACTACTGTGCATGATATGTATTTACTGCTGCTTTACAACTAACTAACTAACTAACTACGCTTCCACTTTAACTTCTCTCTATAATACGTGTCTCCGTATTTATGTATTAGTGTGTACAGCTTTTGCTGGCTCTCGCACAAAATTGAAACTTTGTCTTAACAAGCATTAAAACTTTTCCGCTTCATACAATTACCGAGCGTAATGTAACCGGTGTTGCCGGGAAAAAAAAGGAAAGGGCTTGGCTGGTGGATCCACTTTTTCATTACTTTTTCTTCCCGCTTATCACATGGTACTACTACTCGGGTGAGGGAATTTCCTGCTCCAACTCATTCATGTACCTCTTTAAATAATGTTGCTTGCTTATATAGCCACGTACTTTGTTTGTGCCTCGTCTACTTGTAAAAATCTTTTTAAATGTGCATTAACGATCTTATTATGTAACAAGAGTTTCTGTCCTGTTGTTTCACACTGATGGCTGACTGTGTCATGTTATTAGGACAGTGATGCGATACTCATTACCCAGAGAAACTAATATGATCGGAATAAATATGGAAATAATGGAACGAGCCTCATTCGGGAATCTGGAGCTGTCGGTCTCGGTCCCTGAAAAATTATGCGTCTGTTTACTTATTGTGAAATGCACGGGCAGAATGTGGTGATGGTAGTAGTGATATTGCTGTTGTAGTTTTTTTTCCTGGCGGCGGCGGTGGTGGTGGTAACTGTTGTTATTGCAGTGAAGTGTTATTCGCTCAACACACTTATTTTTCACACAAAGCGACATTAACAATAATTACCGATGCATCCCCCAAAGGCGGATGGAATTTCGTAAAGTCTTACAATGTTGACTCGAGGAATGGTCTTTTAACACACTAATGGACTAATTAGTGTCAAAAAAGGCGTTAAAATTATTGCCGGGTCTGTTCTGTGTCACTTAGTCACATATATGTACATTTGGAAATATGTGTGCTAGTACATAGTTCTGACTGACTCGCTTTGTGCATCGTGCTATACCAACGAAGCAGTACACTGTCGTGTAATTGATGTCTGCCACGTTTCATAGGGCTGTTCTACCAGCTCCTCGTGCATAACTCGGCATATACGAATGTGAGAGCTTCATTGTTGTTTTTATTATTCATTATTCTGAAAGCGTTCCAAAAAAGAGAGTATCAACGTTGTAGATAGATAGCACTTGTCTTGTCTTGGACATTTTTAGTGGTGGTGAGGTATGTGCCTTTGCGTGAATAAAACTATGCATGTTATGTAATATTATGGTTACTTCCATCATCATTTCAACACTCCAAGTTACCTACATGTCTTGTCATGGTGGTGAAATGAAAGCCTCCACGTTCATGTAGAATGACACAAAATATACAATAATTCGTGAGCAAAGCAAAACAATTCGTGAAAAAAGGTAAATTCCTATTTATCTTGCCATTATCGTAATCCTGCCGAGTCGCACAAAGAACAATGAAGGCATTTATTCATTCCTCCTTTCTCTGGATTAGTTAGTATGCATGCATGTTGTATGCTATTAGGCATTGTTCCTGAAATGTGAAAAGAACACACGGAAAAAATGTCGCCTCGTCATTCTTCTTCGAGAATTCTACATGCACGCCTACGCGTCTCCAAAAACTTCTTTCGCTCGCCCTTTTATATCCCGAAGAAATATTAATCAGTGCATTTACCAGCCATATTGTGCGCACATCACATAGCATGTGCTTGTGGTATGAGTCTACCAAATAAATTGGTTTCCCCAGTTTATATATTGAACTGTGTTCGGGCAAATATAAATGGCACAACACTTCACCAACTACCCACATTCTTGGCATGAGGTGGATGCTTCCTTCGGTAGGTATAAAATGAGCAAGGCGTTTGTGACTTGAATGACACGTGGAAATTTGTGAGCCCTACAAAAATTATTTGAAGGAAATGCTTAAACAGCGGATGATAACAGCTCATCTTTTCCCTTAAAAAAATACGTCGACACGCAAGCATAGTAAGTAACTTCAGCCACTGACAAAGTGCATCATCACTCGTCCTAGTCACCAGTCGCCACCACACTGCATGACATTGTTGCAACAGTGATAATGATGATCGCCAACATTAAGAAACGTATTACTACTACTCTTTCAAGTGAAACCAACTTCAATAGATACATTATAATACATTCAATTCGTCCTTTGGCTATCACCCTTCGACTTTTGTCCGTGTTCCTAAGCAAAGCTGTAAGAATATCATAGACCCGGTGACGTAAAAAAATAAGATGACGAGGAGCAATAGGAAAAGGACATGACACAATAGGAATACTCCAAAACAAGATAGAAAGGGGGAATACAACTTACAATGCCGTCGCCACCAAGAGCAAACTGTATACATTAAATTCGAAGTTTTCCATTATCGACTGTGAAGAAGCACTAGAGAGTTGGTTTTTTTATATAAGTGCTGTATTGATAATAAATAATATTTTGGTACATTTATAAAAATAAGAAATATTGTTTCGAGTCGGATTTGATTTGACGTAGTTGAGGCATAGGATAAAAATACAGGCTTGGATTATTTTTGTGCGTCTCCCAGAAAACTTGTCTTTGCTGCATTGCACTGGGCTTTGCTGTATTCTGTATGTATTTGTACGTTTACGATTTTAGTCATATCTTTACTTTGTCTTCTCAGTTTTTTGCTGTCTGTAAAAGACATATGGAAAATGTGTATAAAAATTGCTCCGACAGAAAAAGAGGATTATGACAAATGACAGAGGAGATAACGACGACTGAAGTAAGCATTTTTTTCTGTGAGTTCTCTTTCATTCTCGAACACACTGCGCGTCTGGTCGAGTCATATAGGTTTACTAGCATATGTATAGTTTTTTTCTTCCTATTTCCAGCCACTTTAAAAATACTCCACTGCAGTGCTTGTATTGTAGCATGTATGACGGTGAAATAATATGTATTGTAGTCTGTTCCGCTGATATTTTTTCCAGTAGAAAAACTGGTGAAAGCCGGTCTTCTGTAAAAATGAAATGTATGTAATCTATTGTATATGTTTAGATTACTTTACGTAATGCTTTATATAAATATTACCAACTATTATAAAGAGACAACCAGTCTGCTTCTCGGCACACGGACAAAATCCACCAGCAACATTAGCCATGATGGTGATTGTGCAGTGGTGGGAGCATCGCAAGAAAAAAAATATACGAATGAAGCATTGAAATGTTATTCCATTCCCACTCCAACTCTCTCATGTCATTTCTTTTGATGACCTGTTTGTTTAAAGAACGAACACTTTTTTGTACCTTATTCTCTCCTGTCTCACATTAGTCTTTTTGTGCAAATTGTGATTGCCATTAGTGAAGAAAGGAATGAGGGATGTCATGAGCAGCACTTCTTCGAATTGACGCTAACACATATACACATTTTATGCGTTAACGCAGTGCCAAGTGAACGCAACGGGCATAATATGGAAGCCTTGCTTCTACTACTAAGGTTGTATTTATATCTGTTGAG
>JAHZNF010001016.1:0-24084 GCA_027744215.1 Troglopedetes dispersus
TCCAATTTTACTCCAGAGTTTACATGTGTCATCAAATCAGAGTAGCCTGCTGTGCTCATCATATGAAGTACATCCTCTTTTAGAAAATCTAAATTGAAGCGTGGACCGTTTCTCCTGTTTCCTATACTATAATCAAGCATAATTTCTTGTTCTTCAAGTGGGCGAAAACAAAATGAGCAACTGTGAATAGAATTTAAATGCAGGACAACGACAAGAAATTACCTTCACGCTTCTTTCCAAAAAAAGCAGAACATTAGAGAGTTTTTTTTTATTCACAAGAGAAAGATTTTTAGCGGGAAATTTGAATTGATTTAGTTGGCAGGTCTTTAATACAGGCTAATCAATCGACTTGTTCCCTGCTGCCTCTCCACTCCTCCTCCGCCTCACTCTTCCTCTCCTTTTCTTTCTCTTCTTCTCCTCCACCAAAATAATAATTCACACTCACTTGCCACAGCAAACAAAAAAAATACGGAGAAAGCCAAACCACATTCACGTACACACATTACAATACTGTTTTCTTATAACTACTTTCGATATTCTTCTTCCGAGACGCATTATATATCTGTGTATATTTTCCCTGAAAATTGCATTCACACAAACCATAAATATATATTTAAGTAAGAGGAATAAAAGAAGAAGGAAAAAACGCGTTTTTTTATTCTTGAATGGAGCGCGCTCCAGAGGCAAGAAGAAGAATGAGAGCAGCAGGATTGAAAAAGATTTAGGACACAAATTACACGAGTTTGAACCACCTACTTACCCAGGAAAAAAAAATTTCTTTCTCTCTGACTCTCGCGCAGAACAAAAAATGTTAAGTGGAGTATTAAAAAACCAAGACTGCCACCACCAAAACGATTACTACATGTTTCGCCTGCTTCAGCCTGCCACTTTTACTTAAATTCTATAACACTGTTTTTTTTCTCTTCTGGCTCACTTTCACTCGGCTCAGGTGTTGGTTTTCATTTTTTTATTCTGCTTTCACTTTCAGCTCTCCGGTTGCTTCATTGTGAGCTCACCTTTTTCAGTGTGGAAGGAAGATAAAAACGGAGCTAGGATCACCTTGCACTTTTTTTTTTCTTTCTCGCCTTTTATTATTATTACTAGCTTTTGTGTCTGTGCAGTAGTGGTATTGCCTTGGTTGAAATAATAATCGGGTTCCTTCCTGCCTCCATGCATTTGCTCTATACCTCCAATCGACCGTCACTGAACATTTTTTTTTCGTCTGGATAAAAAAAAAGTTCCTCTTCCATGGAAAAAATAGTTCTATAGAAGTAGCTTTTGCTCTTTCCTGTGCACCGAAACAAGTTTGGGAGGAAGGAGGGAAGTGAAGACGAAATCTTTTCTTGTCAGCTGACTAACGATACGACGCGACACGCTACATCATTTATGTACACACACAGGAATAAAAAAGGGCACCTTGTATTGGAATTCTAAGGATAAAAACCGCATCATGTGAGATGCATTTGTTGAACTCTCCTTTTATTCCCATTGTTACACTTTTTTTTCCTCCTTTAAATAAATAAAGTGAAATCGTTTCCCTCTACATTTTCCCAATGACAAGTAACTATATCTTTTTTTATTTTCTCTTTTTGAGAGAAGGTAAAAAAAGCGGGACAAAAACGAGATTTTTTTCTTCTTTTTGTGAATTGAAATGAAACGATTTGGTATTCTCTGTCTCGTCTCCGTGAACAACAATCAGTCAAAAAAGCTCCATCGACGAAGCCTATCCTCTCACAAGTATAAAAGTCGAGGTTTTTGGTCATATAATTTTTTTTCGGGGTACTTTACGTCCTCCATTTGTGGAGAACGTGTGTGGCTCAATATTGATGGGAATGGTGTCGTTTGTTTCTTTAAAATTTAGGTGGTTGTCACCTCTTTCGAGATAAAAGGAGATCATGACTTTTTCTCAATGATCCTGCTCCCACCAATATTTAATCCTGACGGTGCAATTCATGCCATTTAATCTTTCAATTTGGCGCAAACAAAACTGGGGCAGTCGGAGACAACAAAAAAAAGGAGCACCACAGGAACGTATTAACGAGCAACTAAAAAAAGAGGAAACCACAAAAGCGAGAAACATATATATCCCTAGACAACAATGAAAGTAAATAACTACCACATTTTTTTCCCGATGGCAGAGCTACCACAGCTAAGATCATAAACAACGAGGAAAACACGGAGTTGAGAGCAGACGATGATGATAACAATGATGGAATCATTTATCAGAATGGCGTAATCAGCTTAATCAGATCACTTGATTGCATTGTTGTCCAGGAAAAAAAAGCGGAGCGAAAGGGAGCTCAGGAAAAAAGAGAAAATTGAGCGTAGGATTACCACACACGACGGTGTGATAAAAACGCATTTTCCTACCAGACCAGACCATGTCTAGTATTTTTTTTTGTTGTTGTTGTTGTTATGTTGTGTAACCAAACACCTCTCTCGTAAACAACACTCGACAAAGGGAAAAAGATGCGGTAATCTAATAGGCTTATTTATATTGTAAATACGTAATAAAATAAGTACACTGGAAAAATAAAATGCAAACATGGAGAACCACATAAACCCAATAACATGTGAAAGGGAAGTGTTGCTCTGGAGTACACATTCCTATTGCGATAAATAAGTTAATGGAGACACTTACTGAAAAGGAGAATGCCTCATGTGAGAGTGTGTATGCAAAATGCAAACTGTAATAAACTCAAACGGAATATAAAAGGTAAAAAAAAACTCTAGACAGTTTCAACTCGCAAATTACTCTTTTGCAATAAAAATTTCTTTGTCGTGCAAATTGAAGTTTTGGAGGCAACTACTTCAAGTCAATTCTGGTTTGACCAGAAATGAAGTGAATGAAAGAGAACCTTAATTTGGCGCAATGTTGGTAATTGAATTTTGTTCCAGTTCAGATTTTTACCTTGTTTAGGTTGAGAATCTGGCAGTGTTTTTTTTTACAAATTTGTGAACAGTGTATTTTGAATTTATTGAGCAGAGATAATTTTATTCTGTATTTTTTTTGGATATTTTGAAATTTCGTTCGTTTTTTAAGGAAGACTCCGAAGTACAGCAGTTTAGCATCATTTTCCAGACTAATATAGAGCTTCTCAGATTTCCCAATTTGATTGATAACACACATAAAAAATAGCACCCTGTATAACACGGATCAACAAGAAGTAATCTGGTATAAAGGGAAAAGGAGACTCGATATTATTTTTTTTTGCAAGTTGAGCCAAAACAACCCACCAATTTCATTTCATATCCTAGTTAACCCTTTCCATTGAATTCTGTAGAGACTGGAGAAATGGGCGGAATAATAATAATAATAAAATATCCTGTTGTAATATTTAATAAACTGGAATATAAAGAGCAGAGATTTGATGGAGTAGTTTGCACATTTCACATTAATAACCCTGTGTGTTACTCTCCTAATAATAGTAACAATAAAAAACGATTGTTTACCATTCCCTTTCCTCATGTTCTTGTTCACCCGTATTTGCTTTCCATCGCTCTCCAATTTTCTCCATGTTTGCAACAACATATAAAAAAGGAGCAACAAATCTTGCACTGTTTTCCAGCCAAAAAAAACCCACACACCTCAGTTGTGTAGTATTACATTTTTTTTTCGGGTGAAGCCTTTCCAATAAAGAGAGAGCAAAACAGCTCAATCATCAGAAAGAACATGAATCTGTGTTGTGTTCGCACCGTCATTTTATATTTTTTCTCTGGTTTCATTTTCAGCTTCTCCCAAAAAACCAGCACCAATCACCAAGTCAAATGGAAGCCAAAAAAAAAAGAGATTGAGCAATGTATGTAGACACATTGTAAACAATTCTCGCAACTCCGAAAAAAAAGTTTTCATCATCATCATCCCCATCTCCACACCATCATCATCATCACTGATGATGATATTCAATACATTTTTGATGGGATGGGATACATACCAGATAACACACTAGACGAATCTCTGACTGACTTTGTCAGAAAAACCAGGAGCATAACCAAACCTATTCCTAAAATTTCTTCTATGCTAGCTAGTCTTGACTTGACTGGATTCTTTTTTTTGGCAAAAGGATTTTGTTTGTTTGGTTCGTTGTGTGTAGCGATACATCCGTATCCTAAAATTTCTTCTATGCTAGCTAGTCTTGACTTGACTGGATTCTTTTTTTTTTTATTTTTATTTTATTTATTTATTTCCTTTTAACTCCTCCGGGCCTTGGACCCATGGAGCTTCACCTTACAATATATATAACAATTAGTCTTGCATTTATATAGCTTAAAATATAGTATAACTGATTTAATATATTTAATATTATTAATATTATTTAATATTAAACGTATTGGCAACTATTCGTCGAGTATAAATTCCCTTAGCTTTAAACCAGCAGATACCTGATAATAGAAACTTCGGACTTCATTCATTTGGAAAATAAAAAATTAGGGAGTCTAAATTTGTCTTGAATTCCGTCGCCATGAAGCATTGTTTGTGGACTGCACATATCAATTTTGCATTTACAACCAGTATCATACGAAATATAATTTTTTGTTTTAACCATCAAGCAGTTAGGTCAAAGGTCGAAAAGCCTGGTGAAAAACACTACCACTATTCATTCACATTTATCCTTTCCTTTTATTTTTTCCACAACGATTTTCTGTTGATTGCTAACACGTTCGTAGAACGTGCTCCCTTCTAGTTTAATATTAAACGTATTGGCAACTATTCGTCGAGTATAAATTCCCTTAGCTTTAAACCAGCAGATACCTGATAATAGAAGGCAGAGACCTCGCTTTTATTGGAGATATTAACACAGTTCACATGTTTCTTACAGTTATTTCTCATGTTGGACAATGTTCCTATTGGTTTACATTCTAGTAAAAAATGTGAAGTACTGTTTCGAAGACCACAAATCTCACAAGCATTTTCCGGGTCCAAGTTATGTAGTCTACCGTTGTAATAGAGGACATTATAGTTTAGTCTACATTGTGCCAGAAGGGAGATCATTTTATGTGGCAAGTTTAATTGCAGATAATTACATGGGAAGATGGTTGCGTTTTTCAAATCTCTATACCAACAATACCTGCGGGAGTTATCAACTCGTAATTCGTCAAGGTGTCTCTGATCATCAAGAACTGCTTGGAGTAGGTACTCTGCTTGCTCTGCGAATTCCAATGGATCTGCGAGGTTTATCAATGCGGGTTGTCCATACTTTTTAAACAAACAGTTCATTTCACCTACCCATGTGTTACTACCATTTGTACTGTTACTTTCAATGTCGAACATGGCTTTGAAACACTTTTTCGTATGTCTATAGTCTTCCATTTCAAGTAGCTTTCTCCAATAAAGTAAAGCCCTTTTTATAACATAGAATTTTAGAGGGGGTCGGCCACATTCTAACCTTAATAAATAGCTGGGGGTGTACCTAGAGACACCAAGCAATCTGCGCAGAAAATATGATTGTACTTTTTCAAGTTCATCAAAATTTGATAAACTCCAGAATTGGCTTGCATAAAGACAACTGTTACCTGCAATGGATTGAAAAAGTTTGATTTTACTCTTCCAGCTCTGTATCCTCCCACCCACTATCACTCGCCATAAACTTGCAATACCTGCCCTTCCCTTATTTTGGAAATGTCTTGTGGTTCTTTTCTGGTTCATATTAAAATAAAAGGGTACACCCAAGTACGTGTACTCGGACACAATTTCAATTATTTCACCTCGGTATGTGAAGGCAGGAGCCAAACCGAGATTGCCACCTTTTCGGAATATCATGACCTTGGTTTTATTTATATTTACTTTTAGAGCAAGATCACTAAAATAACGATCCAGAGCATCAATTTTTTTCTGAAGTTCACCTGGTGAGCTAGCTAGTATACATAAGTCATCAGCGAAGCACAATAGTTCTAGACTAAATTTATGGGTAATTTTTACACCGAAACCACATGATTCTCTTAAATAAGCTTCTATATCGGATATGTAGAGATTAAATAGCAATGGACTGGCAAGGTCACCTTGAAAGAGACCGGTCGTGAGAGGTATTTGTTGTGACACGCCATTTTCTAACTTGATTATTGCTGTAGAGTTGTTGTAAAGCGATTTGAGGATACCAGTTATTTTGCCAGAGACCCCCAGGTCAAACAACTTCTTCCACAATTTATCATGCGGCACTGACGAGAATGCGCGTTCGAAGTCAATAAAAATTGCGTAAACCTTTCTCTTCCTGTTTATGTTTAATTTTATGGCTGTGGTAAGACTAAATATCTGATCCTCACAACTCCTTTTTTTCCTAAACCCACCTTGTGCTTCTGGTAGAAGACCGCTGTCCTCAGCCCACTTTGTCAGTCTACGTGTAATTATTGAACTAAAAAGTTTCATTATATGATTTAATAAGGCTATGGGTCTGTAGTTAGCCGGGTTATCTGCTTCACCCTTTTTGAACAACATTGAGATTACGTTCTCAGACCACTCCACGGGGACAACTTGAGAAGATAAGACATCATTATATATTTCTAATAGCTTTTCTTTCCCAGATGGGGGCAATTGCTTCAAAAACTCGTTTGTGATTTTATCAGTACCTGCAGCTTTGCCGGTAGGAAGCTTATTTATTGCGAACGTTAGCTCGTCGAGGCTAATTGGATTATCCAATTGCTCACACTCGTTACCTTCATGCGTTTCCGAGATGGTGGGCGGTTCGGGTTGAATTGAATTATAAAACGAGACCCAAGTTTCCTCACTAACTAGATTGGGATGGTAGGGTTTAACCCTGTATTTTTTTACCGATGACCAGAATGTACTGCTTTTGGCATCTTGTAAGCCCTCTCTGATTTTCTTTGCGTACTGTCGCTTGGCAGATTTTATTGAACGTAAGTAATAAGATTTACTCTCTCGATACTCTGACCATGATTGTACCGTATTAAGCCTTTTGGCGGTGTTGTGTTTACTTAGCATTAGTGACCTTAATTCACTATGTTCCCTTATAAACCACGGTTTCTTTCTAACCGACTCACTTTGTATATACCTTGACATTTTGGATGTTTCTGCAGCAGAATATACACAATTACAAAAGGTAGTATAAGACATGTTCGTTTCGTTCTTACATAGGTTGTCTAGCGTATCTACATATTTCTTGGCCTGATTGGGTTGCCATATCAATTTAAACTGGCTTGTGGTTGTGATTTCATAATTGTCCTGTAAGTACAAGCTCACTGGCAAGTGTGGAGAGTAATGCATATTTTCAATTTCAAAAGACTTGGCCTGGTTTGCATGTCTCTCATCTATAAAAATTAGATCTATTACACTACTGCCCATGGGGCCGTGGAAAGTAAAGTTGCCTAATTTATCGGTATCAGTTCTGCCGTTCAACAACACTAAGCCTGCAACACATGTAAAGTTGAGCAAGTTCCTACCTCGAGGATTACATATAATATCGAGAGAGTTTCTCTCATTTTGCAGAGTGCTTGTATAGTTATAAGATATATCACCAAGTTTGCCTACTCTTGCATTGAAGTCACCTCCTATCACCAACATGTCATTGCTAAATCTATTTTGAATATCTTCAACTAAGTCTTCTAGTGACTCAATAGCAGAGTCGTGTTCCTTATAGGGTGGAATGTACACAAGGATTATTATAATATAAGTGTTGCCTCTCTGGAATCTCGCCGCTAAAAAGTACCTTGTAGTTTGTAGGATTGTAATCAGACTAAGGCATTTTGTATTATACAGTAATAAAAGCCCTCCACTACTACGACCTCTACTTAAATTTCTAGTTGCCTTTACTTCTATTTTAGCATATTTTGTGGTAAGAAAATTTACAATTTCTTTGTTCGCCCAAGTCTCGCTTAAGCCTATTACATTAAACTTTAATAATGATTTTACGTCTACATCGTGCATATTATGTAGATTACCAATTCCATTTATGTTCCAAAACATAATTCCTAGCTCCCAGATTAATTGTTTCTTGTAAGTGTATTTTTTCTTGTGAAGCTCCATGGGTCCGTCTCCTCAGGCACATTGTTGGATGTCTCCGTTGGATGTGAGCTGATAGCGTTCAATGACCACGTTGTCCTTCCAGATGCAGAGGACGCCACGTCGAATGGATTTTGATATACCAGGTCTAGATTCCTTCATGCTGCGAAAGAATTCCCTAAGTTTTCCATCACGTGCTCGTTCAGATTTGGTCAGGTCATGATTTAGGAAAATGTTTTTGTTAATTTGACGCATGTTCTTTGCTTTGGCCATCAACCTCTTCTTATCGATCATTCTCACAAGTTTTAACAAAATCGGTCGGGATTTTGTCATGTTAGGTTTCCCCAGCCTATACACATCGTCGATTAAAACATTTTCAATGCCCATTTCAGCACACAGAGATTCGATTTGATTAACACTGTCACCCAAGACATCTCTGTCTTCTGTCTCCGGCAACCCAGTTATTATAATATTGTGGTCACGAGAATTAGACTCCAAAGTTTCTAGTCTTTGTTTCAAGTCACTGCACAATTTGACAATCGGTTCTTTTTCTTCGGATTCTTTTTTTTGGCAAAAGGATTTTGTTTGTTTGGTTCGTTGTGTGTAGCGATACATCCGTTTTCAATCCCATTATCGACCTTTTCCTCCCTTTCCGTCTCGCTTTCTGAATCAAGTCTGAGCAGCATTTTCAGAGGCATGGCAAAAACTAGTGTGTGCACATAACACAAACACACAACAAGATTTTTTATGGGTTTTTCCCTCAGAGTTCATACGTTCGGAAAAGTGTAAGACAACGACGAGTGAATATCAAAGCACAGAACTGATTTAATCATGATTATCATCACGGGCTTTTTTTTTCTTCCAACTGCAAAGCCTCATCACCATCATCTTCATCAGCTCAGCAGCAGGAGAAGAGTAGGAGGAGGTTTTTTTTTCTCTCCGCAAAACTTTCTCCATAAAAGGAGCTAAAGCGGTGGAAAAAGCTCGTCCATTCCACTCTAAAACAATGTTCCACAAAATGCACCAATATTATTATTACATTTTATTATTAGTATTGTTCGTGGTTTGTTTTTAGTGAGTGAAACTATAAACGAAGAAAGAGGATTGATTCCCATTAGAAAGGGAAAAGTAAAAACAGGCGAATTTGGCAAAATCCGAGTTTCCCTACAAAATACTTTATTGCAGAGGAAAGGCGAAAAAAATATCATTACGAATCCGATAGCCTTATGCTCCATAAATGTTTTCTGCGCGGGAAAATGTGTGTGTGTGTGTGTGTGCACGGTTTTACTTTTTTTGCGTTTTTAGCTGACTTTCCTCATTCTCCCGTGCTCACCTCAAAATTCAAACTAATTTGAGTTTAGTGCCGAGCAGAGCATTAATTCCAGCGGCACTATAGTGCTCAGAGTAAAAAAAAACCGGGGAGAAGAGAAATGATTGCACACTTCGAGTAACAATCATTGGGCGGAATGAATGGAAAGGGAAATAATTAATTACTGTTGTATAGTTGCAGTGGTGTGGTGTGCTGCGCAACCCTGTCTACACTTTTCTACCACGTTGGCCACACACACAGTTCAATCTACCACAAAGACTTAAGACGAAAAAGCTGGCGGCTCTGCTCCCCACATACAAAATTTTCTACAAACGGAGCGCCGACAAGAACCACGACCACCGTATATGTATATAGCACCAGTTTTTTGCTTCAGAAAAAAAATGAACCTGACTGGTGGCCAACAACTATCCTGCTAATGTAGTCTTGCCTTGTTCTCTCCTTTTTCCCATCATCACTCACCCAACCAAGCAGCTATGGAGCGATCATTCATTCTGAAAAAAAATTAATTCTCCTGCATTCCAAAAACTACCTAGTTTTCCTGGTGTTTCAATGAGTTTTTTTTCTCCTCTAGAAAGTGGGCTCAATTCATCAACTGATCTGGTAGATTCACATATTGCACAAAATGTGAAAGTTAGATGGGTGTATGGAAATTACCTCAAGGAAGCCAGAAGAATGTAATTTTATGGGGGAAAATATTGTTTCATATTTTCTGCTACATAAAATTACAACTAGCCTCAACACACACATACACACACAAATTCTTCAATTTTATTTTTATTATCACGGGATTGCATGCTCCCACAAAACGAGGAAAGTATAAAAAAAATAATAATTTAGACTGCGCCAATTTTTCACTAGAATACAATATATATCCCAGTTTTGTGTACATAATTATCCAGAAATGATTTCCAACCCGACCAAAGAAAGAAAAAAAAGTGGATGGCATACAAAAAAGTTTTTTTTTCGCTTGACATGATGACTATGTCCGTGCTTTTTTTTCTCTGGAAAGGAGTTTTCCCCCATTTTCAGTAATGTCATCATATTAGTACAACTACATTTGTATTACCGACAGTAATATTGCCAAACGAGTATAAAATTGGGGGAGAAGACTGTGAACGAGGGAGAGAGAGAGAGCACATATGAAACTGCCAAATTGATCTCCTGCCAAAAAAAAAATAGCGAGGGCTCACACAATATACCAAAGTTCGACGATATGCTAGGTTATCTTTCTAACTTCGGCTTTCCTGGGTTGGACACTGTTTCTGGAGAAGGAGTGATATTTTTTTTGCTAGGTCGTTTTTTTTTCGATAAAAAAATGGAAGATACATGGTGTTCAAATGATGTTATTTCACTATTTTTATCTGTTGCCAAAAAATGGAACACTCCTCCCCACAATGGTCGTCATCAGAGTGTCATACTACACCACATAGACCAGGACACGCACATATTGTCCACATGGATACCAACCACCACCACAACCACCAACACTGTTGCTGACCCACAATGCTCCATTTTTTTATTGGGATGTGAAGCGTGTACGAAAAAGCAGCGAAGAAAAAAATATATAATAATGTGTTTCATGAAAGCGATTAGATAATGTTCCCGGTTTGAAGGCTCATTTTCACTTCGCACACACACACACACACACACACACACACACACACTTATGAAAAATTCAGGTTGAATTCTAGTGGATAACACCAGGGAGCACGTACATAAGCTCCTGCTTCATTCACAAATTATTTGAGCCAAAATAACCCAGAATATGATAGTTCATTTGTTATGATGTTATATGATGCTTCATTCAAATGTCTGCGGGGAGCAGATGAAAGCTTGTACTGTTATAATAAATAAAATTTATATCCTCTCAATAAACCCAGAATATTTTTTTTTCTACTGCAGCAATTCCCAAATTTGCCAACACAGACCAAATACAGTAGTTTGTGTTAATAAACCTACAGCTATACAGCATCACTATTGTAATATACAGTCTTCGCACAATACAAGTTTGATGCCGAAAAATGTTTCAGAAAAAAAAATAGTTCGATATCCCATTACATTGAGACTTGCCCACACCACCACCGCCATGACATTTTCTTGTAATGACAATGACCATCTTTTCAGCAGCGTCGTCCATGAACTAATCAAACACTCCGTCACCCATAAAAATTGGAACGCATTCTTACAACTTTTTTTTCTTCTTCCTTCTTCCACTTCATTTACCCTCCTTTTGTTTGTTTACGTATTAGAATTTTTTTGTGCGGAAAAGCTTCACTCCCTCGTTTATCCCTTTCTTACCTTCCCAATTTTCTTTTCTTATTTTTTTTTGTGTCTGACCACATGCATTTTGAGGAAGTACAACATAGCTAGCTGCTTGCACATCCAAAAGTCTTATTTTTTTGTCTTGAACTTTGTCTGCTCTGCTTTTACTCCCCATTTTTGATGATATTATTATTACACAACAAGAGTGAAGACAGAAGGCGGAGGAGAGAGAAAAAAAGGAGAGAGGAAAAAAACGAGAGAAAAGAAGAAAGAGTCATAAAATTTAATGCCCTCCGTCATTGCCTTTTCCCCTTGCCGACTCTTTCTCCTTTCGATTTTTTTTAAAAAGAAGAAAGTGGTACAGTAATGCAAAGGTAGTTTTTCGCAGGAGTGTAGTAGAATGTAGTATATACTCCGTACGTATTTTGTTCGACTATCTACTTAACAGGAAAAAATGGAGATTTAGCTGCTGTAAAAAAGTAGAGAGAGAAAAAAAAAACTTCAGTCCAACTATAACAATTCCTCAAGTTAACTAAGTAGAGTAGAGAGAGAAAAAAAAGAGATCTGTATTATAAGAAAAAAAGGACTTGTTAGAATTTTTTTATGGAGCTTCCTCCTTTTCCTCCACACACGCGGTCATTATCCTCACTGCATTGCACACTCTTCTTCCGTCTCAAACATAAGACCAAGGTGAAATAGATGTGGAAGTGGAGCTGAAGAAGAAGACGAAAAAATAAGGCTGAAGCACATGAAGATAATATTTAAGCTTTTGTAAAAAAAAGTGCCTAGCTTTCCACTACGTCTGTGTACGGACATAGTAGGCCCTGTACGAAGTGCCGCCGCTTTTCTTGTAGCTTCATGTTTACTTTATATCTACCGCCAAAAAAATAGTGGGACTAATATAGTGTATGTTCGTGGAAAATACCTGCTACCTTTCCCTGGATTTTTTTTTCCAAATTTAAAAAAAATACAGCAATATCCTTCCTTCCCTTGACAAATATGGATATGAAGCCAGACTGGCTTCAAAAACTCGTGTGGAATATAGCTACCTTTTTTTCTATCTTTGTTTTCTATTCAAGTATGGTACCACTCGTTTCTTATAGTTTTTTCTTGGTTTGTGCTTTGCACAATGAAAAAAAGGAAAGCGAGCAGCGGAAGAGACAAACACAGGAGAGTGGGAGCGGTAGAGCCACTGATAAGCCTATTATCGTATAAATAAATATCATGTGCACCGTGCGTACATGTGTGTGAGCCATTGTATCTCGCCCTACATTTACCTTTTTTCGGAGACGCAAGGCCAGTCAACAAAAAAAGAGCCTGACGTTACGTATTTTCTTTATCTCAACGTTTGGGTAAAAATGGCGGCACAGTTGTAAATCTGTTCACAGATTATTATTCTCTTGCTCTTGTTATTGTTTCAACTGCTCCGTTCACTTGGAGAAAAGCCAATTACTTTGCATCGAACATTTTTCACTGGTTGAAGGTACTGGATTTGTCAGTTTGTCTGTCTCTCTGGATCTTATCAATTTCGCAATTGTGAGGTGCCGCCATTTAGGGACCCAGTAATTTTGTAAAAAAATACTATCTTCTCAAACACAAGATAAAATCCCACCTTATAAAAATTAAAATTCAATGATTAATATATCATTTAAAACTGATCTCTCATGCTAACGCCACCTACCTCTGCTAGGTTTACTTGATATTTGCAGTGAAAATTTAAAACTTGCGTATTTTGCCTCGCACTTCACATCCTTTCCTGTCTATCCTTCCTTACACGCAACACACGTTAGACAAACATGTGTGCGTATTTTCAACTTGCGAAAAGGCTTTCACTGGAAAAAGAAATCAGTCAGATGATAATTCGAGGAGAATACTAGAAAGGAAGAAAAAAGATTAGAATATTTACCCAAGAATACACAATTCTTTTTTTGTTCCTTTTTTTTCTCGAAAAGTGATTTTCTTGTTTTTTGCAGGTTTTACCCTCCCTAATTTTAAAGTCAATAGCGCCATAATATTATTATTCTTCCAGGCCTGGGAAAACAAACGTAAGAAAAAGATACAGTTTTGGAAGAAGTGTGCACACACTTATTCCTGAAAAAAAAAGTAAAGTAAAGTAGCAAGTTGAAAGTTGACGAGAAGTGGCAAAGGGCAATATTTTCCCGTTGAAATAAGAAAAAGAAGAGAGAAAATGATGGGATATAGTTTGTTCATAGAAGGAACTAAATGGTATTAGGAGAGGAGGAGGCTACTACACAAACCCAAGAGAAAAAGGACGATCGTTTAGCTCTCTGCAGGCAGTCATCATATGCTCATTCCCCACTGTTGGACATCACCAGTGAACAAGAACCATAATAATATTGTTACATATGTGTGGCCACTCTAGAAAAAAAAATTTCATGCAGGTTCATTTTCTCTTTCAGCTCTCAACAAACCAATAAAGTTAGTAAAGTGTTCCCTTTTCAAACATGCTCTCTCTGTTTGAATGGGCGAATCAGTGGATTATTTTATTGAAATCACGATTGTGTGGCTTCACATATCGCTGGGAAGAACGGGAGAGAGGAAACTTCCTTTTCCTTTCTTTTTCCCTTGTCTTCTACTGCCTTTGGTCGTCAGTCGGTGTAAAAATGGACAAAATGGTTGTGTTATGGGCTTCTCTCGTTTTCAATGACCGGAGTGTGTGTACCCCCTGCCAGCAATTTTTTTTTCTGCACACAGCCCCACAAAAGTAGTTACCATACCATTGAACCAAAAAAAAACAAATGTATATTTTTCCTCTACTATTCTCCTTCTTATCGTTATTCTTCCTGAGCTTTTTTTTATTCTTAGGGATTTTTTTTTGTCAAACGAAAAAAATTGTACAGTGTTTTTTGCTGCTTTTGTTCTCTCTTTTGTAGGCTTTGCGCGGTTCATCAAAAAGCCGTTGGAGGTTATCTGGAATAATATGGCTGGCTTTTGAGAAAAAATTTCTTCAAGCAATAATATCAACCGTTGTGCGAGAGAAAAGGCGTAAGGAGATTAGAAGTGACGACAAGAAAAAGGAAAATTTTGTACTTTCAAGGATTTTAGATATTTTGTTCTGCAAGCCAAAATATTACTCATGCTTCGGGGATCTGTGTTTGTGTTTCGTGAGGCTGACGGCCCTCAAAATTGCCAAGTGCATATAAAGAAAACTACGCATACAATATTTTCACAAAACTGTGAAGTCGGTCTCTTCCGTGAAACAATGTTTTTTTAGTGAAACGTTCAAAATTAAGGAAGCAAAATATTTTTTGTTGTATTCGCGGGACAAGCAAAAAAATAGCACTACAAATACATCTCATCATCATCTGTGTGGCGCAATGTAAAGCAAAAAAATATTCCAGTGTTGCCATTCAACATGGTTCAGCTTTCACCATTCCTCAACCCACTGACTTATTCTTCTGTGCTCATGTTTATTTATGTCTGTTCATAGTTGTGAGTTTTTACTCGAGTCTTATCGCTTCAGAGAAAAAAAAACAGGACGATGACTAGAGCACATTATCATATTCGTTCGTTGTCATGGTCACCGTCTCTCTCCACAGAGCTGTGTCCTTTTCACCGGATATATTATGGAGAGAACCAGAGCACAAAAAAAATTCTGTACATAAACAATCTCCCAAAAAAATCGGAACAATATACACCATTTTCTATGTTATAAAACATTTTATATGGACCCATTAAACTCCCAACAAAAAAAAACGAGAAGAGACAGGGTTAACAGATTTGGCAAGTGGAGCGGCACCATCCGAAAAAGAGGAACAATGGTCAAACTGCCGTAAAAAATATCGTTCTTCCTTCGTTTCCCTTGGCAGCGCAGCGACAGACACGACAAAAAATTCGCTACTGGTTTGACTGAAGAGAAACGTTTGTAACAGAAAGAAATCTGATTCAATCCGAACCATGACTACATACAACTATGCTGTCGTGGGCGCAAGTCGTGTAAGGAAAAGTTGCAGAATTTCTATGAACTATATAGCCGTTCAGGGTGGTCTTCGCAACTTCATCATTTAATGGTGATGTTGGATGTAATGGTGGAAAAACGAAAGCAATAATAAATATCATCTCGCATGACACAATGACGCATACCATTATGTCCGTGACCAAGTGCGTGCGAGAAATATCCTACTTGCTTCCAGATCGGACCACCAACATTATTTTTTTTTGCCAAAAATAGTGTTCCGATGAGAAACTGAGAAAAAGTAGGAATCTTCGTTATGTTTTCCTTGTACCAAAAAAAATATATTAATGACGTCGTTCTGGCTATTTTCTACATAAATAAAAATGGAATTCGGGAAAGGGTTCTCGGATAACTCTAATGAATTAATAAATAAATATAAAATATTGAGGGTAAAAAAGTTTCTTCCTAGAAAATTGCCCCTTGTGCGTCATCGAACCAACAAAAGTATATTTACTCAGTTGTCGCCATCCCATTCGAACTGAAGATTGGAATCTTCAATTTAAAATTCATAAAATGCCCCTTCATGAAATCAAAATGGCTCTCAAAATTACACAAGAATGGGTCATCCCTTCAATAAAAAATGTAATGAGTGTTTTCCTAAGTGCACACCCAAAGTAAATACCACACAGTAAACAAAAACAAAAATATATACTCGTCCACTTGTTGTTTACCAGGAATAAATGAAGAAGTATGTAATATTCGAGGAGCACTTGGTCCTCCGCATTGCGAGATTATGCGACGGCATTATATTCTCTCCGTGTTTCGTTCCGTCGTAAAGATGTCCGTAAAAAAGTTAAAGTGATCACTTCTGTGAAACGGGAAGTTTGGAGGACCGTGCTAGGTTTATTATTTTCACTTGCTTGTGTGCACACTCAAAAAAAAGAAAACTTTAACTGCATTCTAGAGATTAAAAGGAAAACGCAAGTTGTATGTTTTCCCTTCCTTCCTCGGACAACACAATTTACGACAATACCAAGACCACTACAAAAGGCTCGTGGCGAGTTGAGTGGAGGCGAGTAAAAAAAGAACCAAAACTAAATACCCTGAGCAACTGCAACAACATAACAGTGGGACATATAGCCACAACAGCGAGGAAAGTAAAGAATCGCCATACATTATTACAATTTTTTTTATCCAGTCCAACAAGTATTAGAAGAACTTATTTGAAACTTTTTTTTTCGAGAAGAGAAAAAAAAATTAGGAGGAAAAGCAATGTAGTCAGTCGTCATCATCATGGTCCACTTAATAATAGTCAATACTACATACATTATTGCATTTTTTTCTCTGTGTGTATTGTGTGCTCCATGTGTATCCTTTTTTTGTCGTTTGCCAGCGGAGCACTAAAGTACACTTAAACTGGCACAAAAAATAGTAATAATCATAATAATGAACATAAAAAAGTTTCCATTTAACTTTCCCAGGCTCCCATATTTCTTCTGTGTACAAAAAATACAAGTTTTTTCCGAGACTATAAGGGTCCAATACTACTTGGAAGTTGGAAGGAAATTGAAGAGATTTTCCGATGAGCGTATTGTAGACACATACATATATGTGCTCACACAAGATATATTTATTTTATTTTTTACTTTTTTTATTTCAATCCCCTGGAAAAAAAATGAACATGAAGCGAGTCAACAGGAGCTGTGTGTCTATTTTTGGAGGGAAAAGTGGAGAAAAATTGCAACTTTTTTTCTCTCTCATTCATTCATACTTTTTTTTAGCGGAATTACTTTTTTTTCTCCATAGCCATCACGAGAGAAAAAAAAACATACATATTTGTTCTCATTTTATTACGTAATAGATATTACTCCATATTCGTTCGAAAGTTGGGAGAAAGCGAAACATTTTTTTTATTCTTCGGAACAGCGTAATAATATATTTCTGCTTTTATCGGAGTTGTTGTCTTCATGTAATGATGACGACAGTCGTCATCTCGTCGTGATGATCATTTTTTTGCCTTGGTTACTGGCGCGAATAAGAGTTCACTCTTTTGGAAAAAGCGGGAATGGGCTGGCTTCATGGAAGTATGTATTTAGTTTATACCTCGCAAACTTTATTTTTAGCTCGAGTCAGCTTTTTTTTCTATGTGTATTTTTTCCGCTGATTTATGAGTTTATCAGGATAACAAAAAAATAGAAAAATATATTTTTTTCGTGGTACGTGTGTCCTTTCCTGTGAATAATTTGATTAGAATATTTTTTGTGAACCTACAGATAAATTTATATGACAAAAAATGGAATGAAATCGAAATTCAAATTAAGGAAGTTGACACTCTCCTGGAAACAAAATTATGCAATATACATCCAGTAATAACTGGTAGATATTCCAGTCACACTTTCATCTTTTTTTGTCGCTCCTGAGTTCTGCTTACCGTTTTCAATTAATTATGTTACCAGGAAGGAAAAAATTGTGAAATGATTTACTGACTGCATTATGATCAAGTAAAATAGCTTTGTTTATGAAATATATTTCCCAATTTCAATTTCTGATGTAAAGAGAGAACCGACAATATCTGTTTAATTACTTCAACAAGAAAACCATTATATTTATGCTTCATTTCCTATGTAGTATTCTTGTTCCTTTCCCATTCTTTCACTAATAGCTTCATACATAAATAATAAATTTCTTTCGTCTGAGCATTTGTTTGCTTTTTGATGAGCTCCCCGTATTTGTGTCCTCAAACAGTTTCCCTTTGTGTTTCCTCTGAACACGTGCGCTGTGGCGATATGATGATGACAACAGGAAAAACATTGGCAATCTTGAAATCCATATTTTGTGTGCTTTCCTCTCCCTCCCAATTTTTTTCCCTTCTGACTATTTACTACACACACATTCGTAACAAAAAAATGTATAAAATAGATTGAGCTCTTTCCATCATTCCGTTTGCTTATCATCCCATCCAAGTAGCTCTCCACACATTCATAAATAAGATTGTTTTGTAGCCCTTTTCCGTGAGCGTCGACTTGGATAGAATAACTTGTGAAAAAAAGTTGCTTCCAAGACGACAACAAAAATACTGAAGCCTTTTTTTTTCTTTCTTTTTTGTGATGACGACGACAACCATGATGATGAGAATGACAGAGAGCAATCTACTCTTTGCACACACACACATAATAATATAGAGATATGTATGTATACAAACACACACACCCACAAACATATGCACTGTCATTACACATGTATTAACCACAGTATTTTTTTTGCTTGGTTTCTCCAAAAAAAAACATGAGTTCTGGAGGCGAAGAAAATTCACAAAAAAAAATGTTTTTTATTTGTGTTGAGTTGGGAAGGAGCCGAGATTTCATTTTTTCCTCGTTTCCCCCTCCTTTTTTTTCTCCGAGACTAAATGTATAAATCATCGTGATCATCATCGTTGTTCTCATCATCTCGTCATCGTAAGTACCTATCTCCTGTAAACGGGTTGGCTTTTATTTGGGAGACGCGCGGATGCTCCTCTGAAGCTTGTCAGGGAAAGCAAGTAAAAATTACTGGGAGGTCGACGATCAACGCCGTCGCTCACGATGTCATCTTCAAAACACACACTCATGAGGACATGGCCCTCTTTCGTCTCGTCGCTCTTTATTTAAGAAAAAAAATCCAATAGGTTTTGGGCGGATGCTGGAGGCAATGTGTGCATAGTAAAGAGAAAGTAAGTGACTACGACCAAGTCTCCTATTAATACATTCAGGATCGTTTCATCAACTCTCAGCAAAAAGCCATGCATGTAAAAAAAGAGAGTGATGGTGGGGAAGAGGGAAGTGCGTTTTTCCATTAGCGACAAAATTTATACCAATTTTTTTGTGAAAGGTGGCTTCTTCATTCAGAATCACGGAGAAAATCTGTTTGATTTTCTCCGGTTTGGTGAGAAGGGAAGGATGAGGAGGAACCAAACCAATTCGCACGGAGTGCATGTACTCCTTCTTATCATCCAAGCTAACTTCCGCACTTCAATTTTTATGAGAGAACAAGGATGAAAATTATGTGTTTTTTTGTTGTTGTTCCCAGCAACTTATCAGAAGGCGACAGTCAACTTGTCTGAGAGGTGGAAGGAAGGTAGTAATAAAGTTGCGGATTGGGCGGATTTGCTTTCACTTGATTTTCTCGAATCAATCAATGTTGTCAATATATACGGGCCACTTGGGTGTGCTCTGATGTTTTCGAGGAGATAAGCTCTAATATTATTTTTCAGGATTGGAGTAATAAAACTAAGTCAGTTTTATTATCCGAGAAAAGTGAGACATGGAAGGTTGACAAAATACATATGATTTGTTAGCAAGGCTCAACCTTGTAATTTTTTTTCTGTCGGGATTAGTTTCACAAACATGGTTTGCCTCACTCGTGTGTGAGGCAAGAGCCAAGTGAGACACTTTCTCAAATTAATAAAGAAACCGAAATGAGTGGTGCAGTCCTTAAAAAAAAATATATTTCACAAGTTTCTGTCTCGCCGTCTGAGTACTGCTAATTGCTCCATAAAATCCTGCACTAAAAATGTCCTTTACAAAACCAGCAAATAAACAAGAGAAATACTCTCCAACGCAAACTACTACTCTGCGTTTTAATAATATTCCTTAAATTCACCAGGAAAGGAGAGAAAGCGCAGGAATTGAGTGAATGAGTTCAAATGAGTGAAGCGGATACACCATTTAGAAGACCATAAAAACTTGTTGCAAACATTCTATTTCGAAAGAGCAACTCGGCAAATTCTAGGTTAAAGGAAACTCCTCCAAACAAAAAAAAAGCAACGAGCTTCGCGACAATTTTCGTCGAAACTACTTTTTTAAATAATAAAAAAAGGGAAAGTGAAAGGTAACGCAAGGATCCGTTCAGATGAGAAGCGAGCAACTAGGTAAATTGTCCGTTTGTACGCAACCTCCTTTGAAAATGTACACAAAGTGCGACAAGCGGAAATAAGTAAGTTAGCAGAGAAAAAAAACAACGAACAACTTTTTTCCTTCGTTTTTTTATTTATTTCTAAGGCAAAGAGAACTTTTAAAAAAACTGTTTTCCCTTCATCTTTTTTTTACTCTCTACACTTTTTGCATTCATTTCGAATTCTGAATATAGGAGAAGAGTTCTCTTTCCGTAATTTTTCTCTCTTATATTGTGTGCGTGCGTCCGCGTCCTCGTGTGCATGGAGCATGAGCTCCTCCAATAAATCTCTCTTTTTTTAGTCGCTCCTTCCAAAAAAAGATCCCTTTTCCCTCCTTCCAAGAAGTTCATTTTACACTTTTCTACAAATTACAAATACTTTTCCTTTCCCTTTCAATGGCTTTGGTTTCCATTTTACATTCTGGGTGGATGAGTGCCTCCACAGGATTTTCTTGAAAGTGGCCGCAGTTTTTCCCCCATTGCAACTTGAACTTGAACAGAAAACTCATTCCCCACCAGTTTTTTTATGAAAAAACTTATTTTCATGGTCCAATGCAAATTACCAAAGTATATAAACATTCCAAGTGATATAATCGTATAAAGAGAAATTTTGTTTGGTGTATTTTATTTTTTTGTGCCGCCACACTCACTTTAGTTTTTCGTTTTTTTTTGGAGAGATACATGCTCCACCAATTTTTTTTTGGTTATTATTACCTTTTAAATTGCTAATTTTTAAATATTTTTTTTGGATGCAAGTTCACCACCACCACGAAAACCGCCACCGCAACACCCACGAAAAAAACTTTTCTAATCTCCTCCGCGCCTCCTCGGCAATATATTCATACTGATAGAAGGAGGAGGAGGAGCGGACAGGAGCAGCAGCAGGAAACGGACAATAAGCCACGTACGGCCTAGTTAGTAGTCACCGCGGCAATGAAGTCAGACGTCATCATTATTATTGTGTGATTACAAAATAAAAGCCAATTTTCTTCTTTTCACAGGAAAAAAAAAGAATTTGAGAGAGAGCGGCTTCAGAACCCTTTTTGCTCCGGAAAATATCCGCCCACAGATTTTATACACTCAGAGAGAAACACAAAATGGTACTTCCTACTGTTTCGGAATAATAAGTAATAATCATCGTCATTATAATTGTTATTACTGCGGAGAAAAATATCTTTATACTCGTGACTACTACATATGTATTTTCCACGAGTGTGTCTGCATGTTTGTGACTCGAAAATTAGTCTTCATTTTGTTTGTCATAATCATCGTCATTATCATCCTTGGTTATTGCATCTGTGAAACAAATTAATGCTGATTACGTTTTTCCGTATGTGCTCCACCACCACCACCACCACCCACCAGAGACCACGAAGCTCACTCAGACTCTTCCCTCAAAATTTATGCAAATCATTAGATCCTTCCTCTCTTTTTCACAATCAAAGAGTGTGTGAGGAAGAGCTCTTTTGAATTTGAAGTGCCTGATCAGCGCCCCTTCAAGTAATGAGCTTACACCGGTCAGAAATTATGTATTTTCGTCGATTCGGGCTCTTAATTTATGGAGGGAGATGAACAGCTAACTGTTATGCGTGGGAAAGTAAAATGCTCACGTAAAGCCTAAGTCTTTACTTCCTTTTGTGAAAGCAGGAACTGCTTGAGAATTGGTTTCATAAGCTCTGATGTGAAAAGGGAGCGGCAACGTGACAATCGGCCAATCAATGGCAAATTAATTTAGTCAAAAGTTCTTGTTCCGACGAAAATGTGGCATGTTGCTGGCAGGTGGAGGCTATTTTCAAGCATTAACTTTGAGACAAATGTGCAAAAAACGGGACATGAAAACCCAGTCACTGTTTAAAAATGAGATTTCAATGGCGACCGTTAACTTGAAAAATAGTACCTCAGTCGCAGTTACTCTGAAACTTGTAGATCATTTACCACCACATTTCCTTTTCCACGGTTGCCATGGCAACCATTAGCACTCCTATTATCACAAAGTCGCAGTTACTCTGAAACTTGTAGATCATTTACCACCACATTTCCTTTTCCACGGTTGCCATGGCAACCATTAGCACTGCTATTATCATAACTTCGCCGAATTACCTATTTCTTACATATGTACCGTTGAAGAAGTTAACAAAAAAAATTTCAAGGAAAAGCTTCCTCGCGTGGAATCTACAAAAATTCAGGAAAAGCTGCTGGAGTTCGCCTTTTTTGCAGCATCAAGTGATATTCGAGTGCACACATATCCTTTCAAGCAAAACAGGAAAAATTCCCAATTCTTGAAAAAAATTTTTCTCCTTATTTTTCACACTCTCCACATTGCGAAATCAATAAGACTTCTTCTCCACATGTCGATTTAAACAAACAGAAAAAGTACGAAGAAAAAAACCCGAACAAAAAAGTCCCACATTCGCGCCCGCAATATTGTGTCACCTGGCAAAAGGCCACCATCTGCTTCCAAGGAAACACGTACCCACCACGTTTCTTCATCTTTCCTTTCCAAGAAAAAAATCAAAACTTTTAGGTCAGCAAAATAATAATAATAACAATCCTAATACTAATGCGCACTAATAATAATATTGCTTTGTCATATGGTATCTAAGTAAACGGATGACCGTGGAAGAATGATACATCGTTATCCACACCAACTTCCATTTGACATGCTTTCACTTCACAATCCTTGTTTGTCTCCATCTTAATGATACATAACAATATTTACCACCTTCAAGATAAGTAAGATAAGAACAACACAAGAGAAAAAAAAGTTTGTTTTTCTGTCCAATAAAAAAGTTTTTTTTCTCTAGTAAAACGGGTATCTACAATGAACCCGGGAGAAATATATATTTTACACATTTTGCGAAATAGAGACGAATGTGCAAAGCATGCTAGTTATCCTGTTTTTTTGTTGGCTAATTGTGTGGAAGAACCTTCTTGCTCTTTTCCAAGCATTATTTATTCTTTTTTTCTTCTTATCCCTTAAAAAAAACTTGGTATGGATATTTAAAAATGGCGCGAAAATACGGAGAAAAGATGGGAAGGAAGTTTCTCATCTTTTTCCCCTCGTCTCTCCTAAAACACATACATACATATATATTTTTTAGCTTCTTGTTCCTCCATGTCGCCTTTTTTTGCTGCATTGCCGCTCCTCTCCTAATTCTTCCTTTGCCTTCAACTTCTACATTTTTTGCTCTTCCTTTCTTTTATCATCATCATCATCCTCATCTCCGGAATCTTTAATGTAGACGAGCCCCGTGCCTGCGTTTATTACTGAATGGAGGCAAGAAAAAAACGGAAGAGTTTGTTGTTTTTTTTTCTCTTCTTCTTCTTCTCCGTCCATTTTGTCGAATCAAAAGGGGAAAAGCTCGGTTTAAAAAAAAGAGTTGAATGGGGATAGTTAGGAGTAAAGTAGCATTTAATTGCCTATTTATCATGTTTATGGTGGTGTGTATGTGTGTGCGCGCTTTTGCCTCGTTTTTGTGTATGTGTGTGTGTGCCATAATATTACCTTCCACCTACATTTTGTCTCCATGCAATTTTCCTTCCTTTTTTGTGAAAAAATGAATATGGTGAAAAAACCAGTTTTTTGTGCTTGATTCCGCTTTTTTTGTCGGATTGTGTGACTTTTAATGGAGACGGAGAAGAAAACAGTGGTAATATAGCGGAGAAAATTTTTTTTTCTTGGCGAGGGTTTGC
>JAHZNF010001017.1:0-11087 GCA_027744215.1 Troglopedetes dispersus
TTGACAGCTGCTGTGCACAGTAACGTCTAAATGATAGATCATATGCGCATAAGTGTTCTCCAGTTATATCACACATGATCAGTTGTTTCCAGGCAGTGGCTAGATAATATGCGAAGCTGTTTCAAATGTTTAAATGTTACAGTTTTTGCGTAAAGTTTTGTTTGATGCTGTCTATGTCTTGGTTTATTGTAAATAGATAAACCATAATACTACATGTGTGTGTGGGCTTATACACATATTTCGCCTGGTTGTTCCACCAAAGGTTTTTCCGATGAGAACATAATTCTCTCCATCCAGTGAATATTTAAGACTTGTCTTTTCCCCTTTTTTCCTCGTTCTCACTAAATTTTCGCCTGTGCAGAAGTTTTTTTTTGGAAAAAGACAGAGACAGAAGAGAGGAAACGATGCAGAATGGTATTCGAAAAAAAAACATGGTTCCCACAAGGAAAGTCATGAAGTTAGCACATTCACGAGGACACCGAGCATTATTCTTCTTGTGAAACAGAGCCAACTTGTACAAGTAGAATTTGGGGAAGTCGATGTCATGAAAAATTTAGCAAGGTGCCACAAGGCAACAATGTGTTTGATCATTTACTCAACAAAAAAAGTAGAGAAAAAAAAGAATCTGTCGAGCTTATATACTTTTTTTCTATTTCTATAATACTCTCGCAAAAAAAATTGTTGGAGCTCGAGCAACACAATGCATTTCTACCTCATACACGCAAATAATAAAAAAAATAATAATAAGCCATAAGCCTATTAAAGTTTGTATGACTCTTCCGGATTATGAACATACATGAGAGAAAGGAATGGTTGTATAACAAAAAAAGCTGGTGTTGTGCCTTTCCCTGAGGAGGTTTTTTTACCTTCTATTTTTGTAGTATGAATTTGCAGTGCGTGAATACATCAAACTGTCTCCTCTGCAAGATTATCCATTAGAGCATTAGGCTTGGAGTGTACGGACGACATTAGCGCAAGGGAAAGAATAAAAAATGGACTTCGCTCTCACTCCACCAAAAAGCTAATAATATCAAGTTAACACGATGAGCTTGTGCTGTGCTCTCGCTCCTCTTCTCACAATGATGGTGATGAGAAAGGACAATTATGGTGTCTCACTTTAAAATGAAATGAAATATTATGGTGCAATGCACCGTGAGAGAGCCACCGTGAAACACTGCAATGACCCTGCCTTTTACTCAGATAAAAAAAAATTGGATGTTGGTAACGGAGTCGCAGCAGCAAAAAGCAAAAGCAACAACTATACTACTACACTCTGGTGGAACGACCATTTTTTTTTCTTATTATAGTCCTCTCATCTTTAATATGAGAGGAAAGAAGATAGTAAATGAGGAAAACACAATGTGCATATTTTTCTCTTCTATGAACACATATGAAGACTATCCACTATACTATTATGGTTTCCACTGCATATTCCCCCATATCATGCCCG
The DNA here is from genome assembly GCA_027744215.1 of Troglopedetes dispersus. NCBI lineage: Eukaryota > Metazoa > Arthropoda > Collembola > Entomobryomorpha > Paronellidae > Troglopedetes > Troglopedetes dispersus. The sequence continues at coordinate 1,451 of JAHZNF010001017.1, forward strand.
GATCACATCAAAATTCTTCCAACTTCCTGTTATATCTCCTGTGATGATGCGAGGAGGAAGGAGCTCCACGTTTATTAGCTCAAACACATACAACAAAAAATTCTTTAGTGGCGCGTGCACAGAGTGCACATCACTTTCGCAGTTGCTCTCTTTCTTGCCTTCCACAAAAATTTTTTATAACAGCAACAGCCAATTTTTTTAGAACGGGTGGCCTGCTCCTTTCAAAATTAGCTAATAAAATTGGTTTACACCGTCCTTAAGCACACGTTTATTGCACCCCGTTCCAGATTACTTGTTCGTGTCGTAAACGTAGGAAAGGTGTAGCCTAGTTACGACATGATAAGTCCGCTGTTTTATTGTCTCTTTCCATTACAAAATGCTAGAAATCAATATCTCCTTCCAATCCAAATAAATATGGGCGCCATTTATTTTATTTTTACTAATGCGATTCCAGCTTTTCACTCCTGTCCACTACGACGCTAACATATCTTCAAAAAATAAATATTTTATTTCCCAATAAAGACAGAGCAATAAAGATCCAGACAGAAGGTTTGCAGGTGAGGCATATTTATTCCATTATGGCGTTTGATTTTCAACATAAATTTTTTTGCCCACAGATACGATACAGAGCATGCCTTTCAATCCTCCGTGCTATAAATTGTGCTACTTGCTACAAATATCAAACATGGATAAAAATAGAAACTATATAGATGCTACACCCACTATCACTCATTCCATCAGTCACGATGTCTGCAGGAGTATTTGTTATTGGGAAGCGAAGTTGTATAGTAATCACTTTCAAGCTAAAAAAATAAAGTTAGATACAAGTTTATAGCGAGTCTCAGAGGTTATTGTGATTATGGCATAGCCCAAGTCTTTCCTTCCATACATGAGGAAGGGTTAATTGGGTGCTCTTCTCCTTCTCCCACGACAGAAAATTTGCTGAATGTGACTGCAAGCACGCCTCGTTTCAGCCCCATTCAATAGTTCTCCTTTCACGAAAAAACTGGAAGGAGACACGAGCAATAGAAAATGAATGAGCTTGAAGAAGAAAAGTGCAGTGGGAAAAAGGTGAGCATGTGTGAGAGAGGCTTGATGCCAATTGAGCAATAGATTACACAATCCATATACAAAAGGCATTATATTGTTGTGTTATTGGAAGAGCACAATAATAACAATTTCTCGTTCCCTTTCTCCCACCACCTCGTCAGTGGAACTACATGGATGGTCTGTGAAAATGTCACAATGTGCTCCACACACACAAGTCCTACCCATTTATACACATTTTTTTACAAGTATTATAATATGTGCTATGTGGAGCCTGCCTGCCTGCCTGTCTGCCTGCTAGCGTCAAACTCATCGGATATTACCGAAGTAATAGAGAAGAGAGTGTGGATTAGTGGCAAGGGTCGTAAACAAGGTTTTATGTCAGTTTCAGTGAAATCGCATTACATCAAGAGACAGATGTGGATTTCATCACACAGAAGGTAGACCCAGACCAACATATGATCCGCCCTTGTCTCAGCAGTAAAAAAACACGGAGTGTGTCCTGTGACGACGATCATGACGGGGAATAGATATGTACGTATGTGATCGAGGAAAGTTTCTATTGTCGTGAAACCTTTATTTTTATATTCGCGCCACACGATTTCTACTTCCGTATGGAGAAAGCAGCAATAGTTGGAAGTCTTCTGTGGAGAAAAAGATGCTTTGTTGTGTGTGTGCAGAGAATATTATTATTCCCTGTGGTATCACTTTCAACATCAGTAGTGAGTTGTTGTGTGTGCTCTGTTCTGGTAGTGCAAGAAAGAAAAGAGTAGATTGCGAGAGAGTTGCACACACACACACACACATACACTGCCTCAAGAATTAAGACAGTAGTCGTAAATTCTGTTTGACATTGGGAGTAGATACTTTCACGTGCCAATTTAATCTATGTATGTATACAATGAAAGAGAATCTGGAATGCTGTACAAGATCACACTCAAGGGTTTCACAACATAGCAGATACACAGAGAAGAAGAAGAAGAAGAAGAAGAAGAAGAAGAAGAAACACAAGGTTGCAAAAAAATTCCAGTTGAGTGTTACAGATGGTGAATTGCGACCATGAATGGCATATATAGAGAGCACTGTCTCTTATTACGTTTCCGTCAGAGAGACACTTAAGCGCATTACAAGTGTAATTAGCCGTAATGAATTACTCCATGGCTTGTTATTTTCAGGTCAGTCCAACGTGAGCTCTAAAAAATAGTGCCTAAAAGCATTTTAAATTGGTATACGATCTTGTTAATGATTCGAATGATGATGATGACTCAAGATGTTTTTTTTTTTCATTAGAAAGCACGAAAGAAATCCCTCATCTCGAAGATATCTCTCAGTCAGCAACAAATTCTTTTAACTAGCTCACAAGAATTTTCTAGGTACGAAAAATACACAAGAATATTATTAGGAGAAATGTGTGCACACACAAACATGCATGCTGTTGATATTAACCTGAGTGATATGATATTTTCATGTTATGTACACAAGTCTCTCCATCGTCAAATTGGATTGAAGGGAACAACGGAGGAAGACCAGAGTAGCAACTTTTTTAATAACAAAATCTCCCGAAGATTGACAGTACAGCTCAGCGAATTCTATTAGTAGATATGAAATGTTGACACGCGTAGCTAGGTACGCTCTCATATAGTAGATCCATGGCCTTCATGTCAGCAGGTATAACACAGTTATTTTTTTTCAGTTTTTTTATGACAGACTTTGGCAGAACATGGAGGAAAAAATAAGGATGTCAGACTTCAACTCAATATAATTTGCTTGATCCTTGTATCAACAAACTCGTCAAACTTAAGACAGCCATTTTGTTCTCCGTGACTAAATATTTGGATAGTAGGCAAATGCACGGAAAATTTATAATTTCATTTCTCCTCCATGTTTCTCCCACACAATTTTTTTTGAATGGGAGAAAAAACGCTTTGTGGATCCCCTTCTTTCAACTTTGATTTCTAGGAGAACTTAGGTTGGAGAAATATGAATGAATTGCATAACCACTTAATGGAACCGGATATGTAAATAAATAAATAAGCAAGTGTGTGCCAATGAATGCATCAAAAGATTATTAATCTGTGAGTATTCCTCAGTACGTCAACACAGCACACATTTTCCTAAAGATTAACATAATCTGGTGGTGAGTGCTGCTGTTCCCGTAACGTGAGACCATTTTAGCACTCAACGGCATTCTCGAAGCGTAAACATGGAAAAGCAACCACATACCTTTTTTCGAACACTATTATCACGAGGTGGTTGACATGATCACACGATCGCATGTTTCACTAACAGAGTGGATGCTACTCCAGTTCCACAAAAGACAAAATCCTTTTTCCGTGAAACTCAGAAACTCCAGCACACGGAGAACAAAGGCGAACCTATAGCACACATTAATTAACCGGGTATTATTTATATACACCCGAGCGCAGAAGGCTGAAGGCAGATTTCCTTTTTTTCTCGTGAGAAACATTGTTCTTGTCAGAAAAGAAGTAGACCGGAAATTAGCTGCATGCTTTGTATGACAAAACCTTGCATGTAGACACACTCCACGTCATATTAAATATATTAGAAGAAGAAGGAGAAAAAAAAGTTTCGATCAGCAGTTCACGAGCAAGTATCGTGAAAGAAGAATAAATATAGAACGTTCAGGACGCAAAATTAGTTACTTTTATGTAGTTCAGCGGAAAATAATATATGTAGGCGAATCCGAAAAATAAGAAAATGTAGTACCTAAATTATAATGTGCCATATGCTCTGTAAAATATCATGCATTCAAATGTAATGTCATTTTAGAATTTTGAATTTCCTGCGTCCATGTTGGCCTAAGGATAATAGCATACTCGTGATCGGCTTCATGGGCCCGTTCTAATGTTACTTCAATATATAAAAGCACATATAGAAAACTTTGGACCCGGATGGAGTTGACCTACAAAATTTACCGTAATAACGAACTCATTCGAGTTATTTGAATTAACAAAGGAAATGTTTGAAAATGCTGGCGCCTCTTTTAAGTACTGTCTCGGCGGCCGGACGGGATGACCGGATAGCCATTCGTATCCACCGAAATTCGTAGGTGCCCTGTAGACCATCGAGGAAATAAACCGTCTGATTATAATAAGACTGGAAGCTTTGTTCTTACTAATATTGTCAAAGATACACCTAATTGATCAACATGCAAGAAAATAATAGATTTGGCAACTTTCATGTTCAGTCTTTTCGACATGGGTTTTCTTGAGAGACACAGAATGAATATCCATGATTCCCGAAAACAGGATCACAAAAATACGAATAACCTTTATGCAAGAAGCAGACAACTTCGTCAATGCTTCAGTATAGTTACTGCACCCAGAAATTGAAATTGCTGGAAAAAATTTGACCATTTCTCTGTGTGTGTGGTTCCCTCATGCCGGCCATTTTCTTTAATATCGCCATATAATATTTTTTTTGTACGAAGACACAACTTATTATCCTGATTGATCAAGATCACAGAGGGACATGTTGCAAGTCAGTGAGTTTCTATTGAGGTCAGGTTAAATAAAAAAGTATGATAAGTTTGCAGTCCAAAGTTGTTTCCCTTTTCCTCCATAATATTACTTTCGACGTGGTACCTATCCACGTCTCTAAACTTTCAATCGGTGCACAAAGAGAGAGCGTGGATGGGAAAAAGGAAAAAAAAGTAATCAGACTGGTCAACACCATGTACAATTTCTTGAAAGGATGACTCACAAGACTTGTATTAATATATTGACCGCAAAAAATGACCGAAAACTGTGGTACGCAGAACGTGGGTTCCATTTACTCGGTTTTTTCTTCTTTCCTGTCTCATTTTCACGTGCAAGCACATACTTCCGTCCTAAGGACTCTCTTCGCTTATCTCACATTTATACCGAAAATAAATAAATGGTTACCCAACTCGAGAGAGCATTAGGACAGATGATACCGAGAAAATAATGTAGAATGTCGCAGCAAGTCATCTTTTCCTCTAGCCTTGCAATTACCATTAATATTATCACTACCTATCTGAATGACCTCGTGAAATAATGTGTGGCAAATAAAAAAAAGAAAGTTCTGTCTACCAATTTCGCAAAAAAAAAACTTGCAGTTTTAGGAGGATGCTCATTGTAATGGTGATTTCCTATTTTGTCACTGTTTCTGGAGAGTCACTTGCTTCTCATGCTCATGTAAAAAGTAAAGTATAAAAAAACCAGATACAAAAATCATTTTTAGATACTAGCTATACGTCTTGTATTATGAGGGCATATATATAATCTTCTCAGTAAAAAAAGGAAAGTCCGTTGAGTCAATTTGTAGAATGCGGACTAACCTTGAGTAACTTGTTACTCACTTACCTGTCACAGATTATTGTTATCATCCATATTGATTATTAGTAGAGCACATCTAAGCATTTCCGTCGGGGAAGGAGTTTCGGGAAGGTAATCCCGAAAGTTGGGTATGGGCATTTCCAGAATTCTTTAATACTCAATATGTGTCCACCTGTCATTCCTCATGTTTCCAGTAAATTAGAAGGATCCGCAGAGCAGGAAATGGAAATCATATAAGAAAATGAAAGAAAAAGCAACCTTCTTTCTATGCTGGTCATAAAAAGTGGCTGGCTAGAGGAAAAGAGTGAAAGTAGTTGTTAGTACAATACAGTCATCCCTTCTAATCATAGAAAATCTTCCTCCATCATTTATTTCCAAACAAAAAAAAACTTGTTTCTCGAAGAGCAGGCGAAACTACTTCTTTTTTCCCTTCCTTTGCTTTTACCAGTTTTGGGATGGTAAACGCATTGAGCAGATGTTACAGTTTGCTGAGCGAATGTATTTGTTGGAGTGTTTGCCGCGTTGTCTGGAGCAGGAGCATGAGTGTCTCAAGTATAGTTTCAACTATCTCTGGTGAAGGAATCCTCTCATTTTGGAGATGAAGATCAAAACACGTAGTTTATATGACATTAGCTAACCAGTGCTTCCAGACCTGCCTCCCTCTTATTACTATTGCGTATGTATAATGGTAATAAAAGAGGAATAATAATAAGATGCTCGATCCTCTCTCACTTTTAGCCACCACCACCCATTACCTCCACTTGAGTTCACCAAAAAACACGAGGATTGCCACTGAACTTCGGCAAGCCTTTCAAACTCTACATATATTCATAAAAGCTTATCTTTTGTCCCTATATTTTTTAGCATGTTTACTAGATAGAATCATCATACTTTCAAGTTTAGCTCCCTTCCTCCCTCATCAACCCAAACTCCTGTCAGCCATCATAACAATAACAAGAGTTGTTGATACTCCTCCCCATTCTCCCATTCATGATGTCAATTGACTTGTTCAGGTTTTCTCAAAGTGTGCGGTGGTGTCCTCTTCGCCAGAGAAAGGAATGGAAGGCGGCCGGAGTGCATTTAACTAATTATGTTTGGCTTGACTGGAAATCCAGGCTTGCTAAAATATGTATAATTCTCGGAGTAGTAACTATGACGTGCCGCTCCGCTCCCATTCTTCTCCAGACAAATGTGACTGGATAAGGAACTCCATGGAAAACTGACAGTTTTGTATCGTCTGAGTTTGGCGAAAAAAAAACACTTCAGACATTCACAAGTGGTTGGTTGGTGAAACAAGTGCTGTCTGGGATGCGCCAACCATTAATATTAAAGTTAATGAGACTCTGCATAGGATAATGATGCAACCATGAATGAAAATGAATTGGATGCAATAAGCACAGCATGCTGCATACAACTTCATGCTTCAGGCTTGATGAAAGATTTGGGCTTGGATAAAAACGTGGTGAGTAAATACTTCCAAAACTATAAAATCCAATTTGCCTTCTATCAAATGCAGCCCTGCCCTTCCAGACAATTTAATTAGGATCATTTTATGACAACCCAGACTGATTTATATTATCAATAACGAAAAAGTTATTTGCTTGACTAACTACTATCCAATTTAGCAACACTACAATTTTTTTCTTCTTAAATTCGAAGAACATCTGTCTCTGCAAATTTTTATTTTGTAAATTTCACTACATACATCCTCCAATAAATATTTTTGGTTCAAGTTTTTCCCAAAAAAAACATTTTCTGACTCCCTTTGAAGCACTCATCACAGATTTATGATTTCTCATAAAAATACTGTTGGTTGGTTCTACTCCACTTGACCTGCAGAGCAGCAGTGAAGTTTCAATGACTCCTATTAAATCATTTTACAAGATGGTGCTACACAAAAGAAATGGTGAAACACCGACCCCTTTCAAAAAAAGTATACCAGCCATAGTAGCCATTAGAAAAGTAGACACGGCTCTCCATGAACAAACTCTACCTGGTGTACATTATTATTGCAAAGTTCCTTATGCAGGACTGGTCCAATGAGTAAATCTACGCGGGAAAAAGTAGTAGTAAATACGAAATTACTCTTGCCTACTTTTTTAAAGCTTTTTTAAGAGGTGGATGAGTTCATGACTTTTACCTTTTTTTCCCGCTCGCTGTAGATATGTAGTACCACTGCATGCCTGCTCAGATGTGAGAGGTAATGTAACCTGCTTTATTGTATCCGTCTTTTTTATTTCCCTAAGATAAAATGAGAGCAGAAGAGAGAGACGGAGAGTAGGTGTACTTTCTCTGCTTCACCTCATTCCTCACAACTTCAAAGAGCTTTCTTTAAAAAAAAAGAAACAAGTCTTAAATCTGTTTCAAGTTGGTGTAAAACTTTATATTACTCCTCATTTAGTTATTCAATGCAGAAGTAGGCTCTTGTTCTACTCCTCTGCTACATTTTTTTCCTTAAGGATTCACCACGGAGAGAATATTTTTTTGGTGCGTTTGGTACACCACTCTCCTCTGCGGCAGGTCTAGGTATCGCAATAAAAATCCTATCATTAGAGCCGGGTAAATAAAGCAAGCTAAATAGTTACGATTTTTTTACACACTTGCCTCTTTTTTCTAGGGTCGAGCAGTATTTCTCTTTTTTGCAAGATAGATAAAGTACCGGAAACGTAGCACACTTTTCTCCGAAGAAACAAATAAAAAAGAGAAAGTATGCAGAGTGCACTTTCTTGGAGCAGAGCACATTGTAGTATAGTTCTGCAGCACTTAATGAACCATCTTGTCCAGGTATTTATTATTGTTATGCATAGGGTGAAGCAAGAAAAAAAACACTGGAGTCTTGTGCAAAAAAATAAATATGTAGTAGACATTCCAGCATTGTGTGCCACATTATGTAAGACCTCCCTCGGGAAAATTATGGCCTCACAATGTGATATCATCAACGATCTCAAATTGTTTTGCGTTGAATCAACCTGGTGCATGGTACAACTTCAGAGAGGAAAACTAACTTTTCCCCGGAAATATTTTTCACGTAGAGCAGCCTTTCCAAAAATAAAAATTGTAGTAGTAAAAGGTGCTGCTGCCTTCATCTTACATATTGCTGGACACAGCTTAGAAAACGCAGAATGAGTGTACTCGGCGAACACAACAGATGTTTTCCCTGGAAATATCTTGTGTGGAGGTTGATTCCCCTTTCAGATTACTACACACAGAGTTCTCCACTCCTCTACTTTATCATTCTGGCTTTCCGCGTGAAACAGGCAACATGAGAATCCATCTTCCAACATTTAATGTGTTATCCGAGATTACCATGTTGCTTGCTGTTACATATTATGTGCAGCGTTTTTGTGTAGAAACATATTAGAGTTTTCCTTAGTTTACCAGGGAACACATATGTATATGCAGATACGGCTTCCGACCTGAATACCCGTCAGAACTGTAAGATTTCCCACTGTTTCCATTTCCCGTCCCCAGGCGACCGGGGAAGCGAATACTTATTTTTCGCCGAATAAAAAAAATGATTTTAATATGGTTCATGGCTGGTTCAAAATTATTTAATTGAATTTTTCAGGTGGATAAACTTTGGCAACTGGGAAGGAGTTTACAGAAAGGGAAATTGTAAAACCAATAATTTTTTTTCAAGGACAAATAGTATTCCATTCCAAAGGGAAGTAAGTGTCCATTTGAATTGTAATTTGTAGATTAATTTAGGTGCAGTTTACGTGCCCTCTTTTCTTGAGTTTTTTTGTCCCGGTTAACTGCAGAGAACACTGTTGATCAGTCAAGAAAGAAGAAATAAATTATTCACTTTAATCACATTGCCGCCACCAGCAGTGAGCTTCCTTTGCACTCCATTTACGCATTTCAGATTTTACATGGTCGCTATTATACGCTACTTTCTTGAGCTGTGCTAGGAAAGGATTCCAACTTGCTGCTTTTCTACACAATGAAATCATCTTGTTAGTCATTTTTGGAAGAAAATACAAAACTGTGAGAAGTTTGTGCTCAGTCATTTCTTTTTCATGACGTGACATTTATACATTAAAGTTTTATATTTTTTTAGGGAGAGGGTTGAAGATTAAGGAAAAAGACGAGCCAAGTATTGGCATCCAATTTGTAGGTAACACGTAAAGTACCGTCGGATTCCATATACGAGTAATATAATGAGTGTGTGTCTGTGTATCTGATACTGGGTAAGTTCTTTAAAAAATATTAACCTGATTTTCATGTTTATTGCTTATTAGGGCTACGATTAGTAGACCTTATGTTTTCCT
>JAHZNF010001018.1:0-28046 GCA_027744215.1 Troglopedetes dispersus
CTAGTGCAATGCATGAATCGAGTTCTAGAATGTAAGCTTACCAAGATGCGACCTGTGGTGGTTTGACCCGATATAAGTTCGCCAGCCCAGTCTTTGGCTTCGGTCATGAAGGTAGCTTCAAACTCTTGTTGTTGTTGACGGCCAGGTTTCTGGCCGGGCCCAGGTTGTCCCATGGGCGGCGCACCCCCAGGGGGAACTGGAACCAGCTGCTCCTGGCCTTTTAGTTTTGGATCTCCTGGTGCAGCATAATCGCCGGAAATCCTCTTGATTCACTGGTGTTTGGGGCGATGACGAATCACTGTCGCACATTTCTAATCTTCTTGGCCTGCCACCACCACAGTAACAGGACGATGGTTGAACTCTGTCCTCCTTGCGATTACTACGGTTAGCAGCCGCATGAATAATGTCTAATGTCCTGTCCTTTGGGATCTGAACAGCCTCGCTTCCTTAATTTTCTAACTCGCTATACCCTCATCTCACTCCGCTCTTTCATGCAGTGGTCAGTTATCTTCTTGACACTTTTTGTATTGAGGGCACTAACTCAATTAGCTTCTATCATTTTCCTTCTTTTCCATCTTCAACCAAGCATCACATTTATTCCTACAATGATATATGTAGATTCAGTTCTCCTCAATATATTATGAAGAAGGTTAAATTTTCTTTCGTGATTCTCAGCTTCTGGTTGAGTCCCTGTGTCATAAAAAGGTTAGCGCTTTAAAGAACACGTTGCTTATAAGACCAAAACTGGGTGCACTAAAATGTGCTTTTCTCGAACCGATATGCTAACGAGCTTGCGCAATTCCTTCCAGGGATATTTTCAGAAAACTGAAAGGAACTACTGAAAAATGGAACATATTGATAGTTGTCTATAGGGAAAAAAATGTACAGGTTTGAGAAACTCCCTTGCATAACCCGTTTTGCTGTGTGTAGCATCGTGTTCTTCATTCTTGCATGTCTTTTCGTTAACAATAATATTGTGCTTTCCACTTTTGGGAGTGGGTGAAACTTTATATTTACAAAACACTTCTGACGAGAGTGATTTTATGACTATTCACATGTACACCACTGAACAAAAACTTGTTGAATGGACTCAACTTGCGGAAATAGGTCTTGAGCAGGTCAAAGAGAACACAATATGTTTCCTCCTCATTTTTAGTCATACACCAGATTAATTAATGTACCGTGCTTCTACTTGCAATTTATTCGGTACGGGAAAATCTGATAGTGAAAATGGTGTTGATCGCGCTACTAACATACCTGATCCTCTTGGATAATAAAAAGCTTACCAAAACGGCTACGCAGTGGGGACATGAAGTTGTGGTTTCTGGAGAAATGCTCTCTACTACGCTGACCGAGTGTAAATACTGGGTGTAACGTTTTTTACTACGTCACCCATTCAGTGCACCATCCGCTGAGATTGTTCTTGTGGTGGCGATAATGATTATGATTGATTGCTTAATCAGCAGATATCATGATGCGTGTTACTCTGCTATTACCGACTTCCTCTTTTGTTGTCGTATTAAATTAATCACGGAAAACACACTTCAAGGTACTTCTACGGGGTATGAGGGGACTTAGAACGAAGAATGTTGTGGTACAATGCAATTTACTGTTATGTGACAACAACAACAGTCACAAACGAACGAAGTGGGAGTAAGAAAGATGAAGAGAGGGAGTGCGAGAGAGAAGTTCGTCGTTCCATCCAACCAGAGTTTGCTCAGTGAGAAAAGTGAACTTATTTTGCTTCTCAATTGGAGCCACGTAAGTCCTGGCAAAAGGAAAAATTATACTAGGAACAAGCAGGATACATATTATGTAATAATTACTATACAGGTCGTAGCATGACGGCGACCGTCTACTTCACGTGAATATGTTCTCCTCCGAGTCGAATGGGGAAAAATATACTACAGCTAGGTCACATATTGCTGAACTAAGGACTCGTCCTGTGCAAAATAGTACAAATTGCGAATTCTGCTCGATGTGGTGTCGGATGTACTTCTTAGTGGTCGGTCGGTTCGCCTAGCTACGACGCACGGAAGTACTATACTACCACATATATATATCCTCACTCGGATACCAGCAGAGTAGAGAGAAAGAGAAGTGCCAGACGAATGCTTTCTTCCGTATCTGTGTCAGCGTCGAATGTGCTGAACGCTGAATTCGAATTCTGCCACATGTCTTAACTTTCAGTCCCCTATCTCTTTGTACGACGATCCTGTTCTACATCCTTGTTTCATATGCGCAGTAAAACATCGTGATCAAAATTTAGCCAAGTTTCGACTTCTATTACAAATTCTGAAAATATAATTTAAACATAAGAATTTTTGATTCTTAAACATTCGTCCGATTTGTAAATGAAGAGACCTATATTTATGATGTTCATCGTAACTAATTATTTAATTTTACGATAATTACTTAACTGTTTTGCATATAGTAAATATTATTGGCACCTACTGAGATTCACTCGTTTGTGAAAATCTTTATCAACTTAATGGTATGCATTTTATTTATATTTCTAATTTCTAAGCAATCGATGAGTCAACGAATGTGAATAGATTTTTACTTCCAAGCTAAAACATAACGAAGCAAGCTCATTTTAGTGAGAACTTGTTTATTTTCAGTTGGACATTTCACTCATACATACCTGCCCTACCACAGCTTTCACAAGTTTGGAAACTGGTACAATCGCAAGACTTCATTCAGAGTATGAAAAATAAACCTAACAATGCTAACTTTTGTTGGAAACTAACGAAGCTACTAAATACGAATATATAAAGATGTTTTATTTACTTGAAAGTCGTTCCTCTTGGAAAGTCACAAACAAAAGAAGCGGTGTGTTTATTATGTAATGACAGTTGTTAAAACTCCCTTTTGTCTTCAAGGAATAGATTTGCATTAGTTACCATTTAAAATAATTCCTAAAATAGCATAATGTGTATAAGTAAGGATTATCTAATGTAGAAAGTAGAATTTTGAAAATACCAAAGGCAGACACACGGATAGACTCAAAGCTACGCATTATGTTATATCATCTCATTAGGTTTGACTATAATGCAAGTCGGAGCTCCTTCACAGTGTGCACATTTTTTTGCAGAACCAATTGTAAATAGAGATTTTGTGCAAAGTGTAGACTCAGTAGTCTGTACCGATTCGGGTTCGGAGTTGGCTGAGTCAATAGAAAACAAATGCGTACAGCAGGAGGACCAAATACATACAAATACTTGAATTGAAGAGAACTTACTTCACTCATATGTGAGCCCAATGCCCGCCGCAACGAACGCGAAGAAGACAGTCCACATTGCGAAATTTCCCAGTCAACTACACAGAGCAGAGTTGGTTTTTTTGGAGTTCATAGCTTCTCGTACTTACATTTATCATATTTCTGCTCACGATCGGCGATCACTATTCTGCTATCTCGAAAAATGAGAGCAAGAGTTCGGCTCTGCTTATTGCCAAAACAACTACATCTGTAGCAAAAAGGCTTGGCTTGACTAAGAAGGAGCTTCAGTGAGAGGTAACGCGAAAGACCATTTTCGATAAGAAAAATGTTGGGGTAGAAACGAGAACTCGCAGACGAGAGCAGTTGTGTGTAATGTGAAATGATAACTCAATAGGAAATTTGAAAATGAAACGGACGACCCGAAACGGAAGAATGAAGAAGGGAGAGAATCGTACAGAAGTATAGAATTCATAAACTCCTGCTGCGTACCTATAAATTGCCATAAATAAATACAGGGCAAACAACATACATAATTATGTGCGCTCAGCATAGAGCACATTGCCATTTGTAATTTTCTGCTTTCACCTTATAAGATACTGCATAAATATATCGATCTGGGTTTCAATACAAATTCTCCGTTACGTTCTTAATTGAGTATGAGTATTAAATGATAAATTTCGTGAGTATCTTGGGCATAAGTATCTCTAGACCATTATGACATTCTTGGCCGCAACGTTCGCTGATAATGTGGTTGGCTACCCAGTTTGAAAGCAAAGGATAGTTGCACACACACACCATAATCATAAGTGTCTGCATGTCATTGTGTTTCCAGGGTATAGTCAAGAAAGGAGGTAACGCCATGAATATTTCTGTTTTCCTTGAGATGCTCTGAACTTGTTCTTGGGCTAGTAAGCTTTGTCGAAAAGAGGAGGTAATGCTTTTTCTTTTGCTTTGAATATCGTATGTCATCTCTCTCGTCTTTACTTATTTATCAGTAAAAATGGAACGTCACGACTCCCAGGCCGAACACGAACTGGAAGGTGTGCTGGCCAGTTGGACCCTATATATTCTGCAAGATCGGAACAAGTGAGCTGACTTATGCAGCGAGCGCGGAGCAGTTTATTAAAAAAATCGAAGAAATGGTTTCGTCCCAAGAAGCTTCCCAACTTTCGGTAAGTCCAGTGATCATCGATCGGGTCTCCGACTGCGTGCGGCGTGCTTTCTCCATGCTCACAGTTCACACTACACTAGAACGTGTTTAAGTAATCCACCTCGTGTAACATCACGCGTTGAAAGAAACACCGCGCACCGTCAGTTCATGAGAGCTGTAAATAATCTTCATACCGATAGCTACATATATGTAATTTCTGCTTCCCTTGTCACTACAAAGGGCCGCGTAAGTGGTACTTATGTAACGTCGCTTCATGCGACCCGGGTAACAAGGTAAAAAGCGGGTAACAGGATTTTTTTATAAATTAATTGAAGATTCGGCATATGTTTCTTTCCAATGACCGTGTTGCATGGGAAATGTTCAATAAAAAATCCATAGCAAGGAAGTAATTTTTGTAAACACTCTAACGCTAGACTTTTTTCCTGCGTATAGTAATAAGAATGTATTAATTTTTGGATGTGACTACTGCGTGGTCCTCCTTGTTTTTGCAAAATTATATCAGGATTATTGGATAGTTCTTATCTTATATCTTCTCAGAATATTCGGCCACCCGAACCTTTCTTTGTGCGTACGCACCCCTGTGGAATAGTGGCCGAGAGAACGAATCCCCCTTTCTTGGCACAGAATAAGATTCCACTTTGTTCACAAGCATCGAATATTTTCTCTATGCCGAAGAGACTTGTCCCACTTTCATATTTTGCTGAACGGTACTATTTTTCACTTATTACTGTACCAGAATGGGCCATTGTGTATATTACAATTACAGCATGTAATCAGTTAATTCACATCAATTAAATGAAAACCATGGAGCTTCAAAGGCAAATCCCAGTGACCGCAACAAACCTGTATTGATGATTACCTGTGTGAAGTCAATATCAAATTGAGCGTTGAAATTCAAAGCTTCATTCATAGCGTGCAAGAAAGCCTGAATGCATTTTAGTTAATATGGCATGTGGTTTCGTGTGTTATATGCACATGTCTGGAAACCTTAAGTTAGTATATATACATATATAGATCGGTCTCTTGACAGGCAATGGTGCTTGATTAATCTTGAAAATGTTTCCATGCAAGACATTGTTAAAAATGCTTTTTGTGGTTTTTTCATTGTTGAATAATATGTAACAATAATGACAGGCTCAAATGTAAATGAATGGCTATACTTAACAATCAGTTTAAAAATAAAGGATATTATTTGAATTTTTTATTATTATAGCGCTCGAAGACTTACAAATTAAAGCATTTTACATCTATTATTGACAATCCATAGAAAATTTAACATAAATCGAAGTTAAACTTAGTTATGAAATTAACTTAAACATGAATATCACTGAACTTTGACAAAAATATCAGTAATGATCCTGAATTTCATGAGTACGGTTCTGGTTCTTGCCTGTCTTTTTTGAGATATCAACATCAATCTGTTACTCATACTTGAACTTGTGGTGTTCAGATGCACCTAAGAAGTATCGAATCAATGACATATGGTCGAGCTTACACATTGAGTCGATGAAAATTATATACCTACTACGGTTTCAAACGAATTTGGATAGTGTTTGGCTTCAATTTTTATCGTCAAAAATAGAATAGAGTACATAAGAAGTTACATCTACAAAGGATTCACCTCGAACGGAACTACTCACCTGAACATCGCTGATTTTTTTGTAGAAACTCACGCGCAGGTTTGGCAATTAATTGGGAATTACAGAATTTCCTTACTACTACATTATTTTATAATTCATAAAGGTCGATATTAATGTGCTCAAAGAGGAACGGAAATTCCACCAGGCCAAAAGAGTTATTGAGGCCTAGGAAGTATAAATTCCCATTGATTTGACTAATTTGATTCACACGAGTCACCACATACTTATGTATATTACATAATAAGACATTCTAAGAGGACACCTGCTTTGTGCACGCGCCAAACGGTTAAAAACTAATGCTTTGGTCAAACATTACCTTTGGGTACATGCCTAAAAGGTTTGTACAGTGTTGTGAAGTCCATTTTGGATTGTACAAATTACTGCAATAAGCTACTCAGTTTTCAGTAAAGTGAGGGTATCTGCGACCTGCGAGGCATCTGTAGGAAATACTCATTTTATATACACCAAGGAGATTTATAAAACTCACTTTACCTAAATACACTAAGGAGATTTATATTTATTTATGTACATTCAACATTTCTTCGTTGCACTGACAATGTCTTCAAACAATTTTATAGTACCTGAACTCGGTCTGCGATCTTATTTACACTCTTAAACTCAGAACCTATGTAATTTCAATTGGTGGGCGAAATACTGTGAACTTTATTTTTAGTCATTATAACATGTACTTTGTGACATTTGTATTATTTCTTATTAGCATTTTTCAAACTGACTGGAATTTAAATTAATAAATTAACGTTGTATATTCATATAAGGACTAGAGATAATTTACAATGACTCATTGTTAGGTCTTTCAATCTTTTGAATTTTTTCTGCTTGAAATCAGTCTACTAACTGGAATTTTTGTCCGTAGCAGGAGTTTTCTTATTAAACAATTGACAAACAACCTCATAATGGAAGAATTGTGCTTAAATTAGCATGCATGAATCCCGTTCACCTTGTGAACTAAAGTGAATGGATGTCACTTCTGAGGATACCAGTTTGCTGCTTATACATAAAGCTGTTTAAGGGAGCTTCATGCAAATCTCGGAAGCTTATCTCACCATTAGTCCTACTTTGACGTATCCAGTAAACTGTTTAATCTATTAGTGACTCATTTGCTCCCTGCTTTGGTCTTAGGAATCGATGACATACTAAATGATCTAATACATAGGTATGTTTATTATGAAGTTTTGATTGTATACAAGTTGCATTAAAGGGAATGGTGCTGATGTTACATGTGAATAAGAAACGCGAGAACAAACGTTTGTACAGGTTGTCTCGTATCAAAACAGAAGCAAATGGAACGAAACTATCAATATGTTTTTGTACTTTTGACACCTGGAAACGAAGATAAAAATTATTGGGTAAATATAATCAGCATAATATGGATTGATTAATTGCTGAATCCATAAAATTCTCTCTCGATATTTATAGCAGTAGTCAGTTCTGAGGAACAATAAATACATTTAGTCATTTGAAGTCATATATGTTGTGTTTAAATAAAAAATAGTAGTGTCTCGAGATTGATAGACAATTTTCTTAAGCTAGCCTTTCAGCAGATGATCAAAACTCGCAAGTGAAGTCGTAAAATAAGAATTGGCATGCTGAAATTGGGCTGGAGACTACACCAACTCCTTCTCAAGTTCCTTGTAAAAACAAGGAAGCTTTAAATATATGAATGAAAAGCTAAATTTTGGATATGGAAATGAATGGTACATCTTGTTGATACATATTTAGTCCGCACAATGTATTGAAGGTCCATGAAAGTTATCGCGTGTGACACATTCACGCACACACGAAGTAACTTAATTTTACACTAACGACTTCATAGGTACAGAATCAGTTTCAAACATCATCGTCAGTGACTGGCAGTTTAAAGGAGAAACTATTAATTATGCTTATCAACTAGGTCATAGGTGACACGGTATTACATAGACAGGTAAAACGGGATTGCGGAACTTGTTTGGGCGTCGATTATCTATCCAATCCACAACACCAAACTGCAGAGTGAATAACAATTTCATCAGAAAGACAAATTTTTTTTACAGATATGTATGTAGTATTGGACATTTTGTAATTTAACTGAACCGATCAAAATCACAGAGTTAAGAAGATCGCGGCAACCAAGTGTTAATTTTTACACAAAATTACAATCAAGCTCTAGTGGGTTGTTCAATAAGTGCGAGGAAACCAACGGGAACAAGACTGATTCCTACGATTCAGATATTATATATGGTAATTCGGAGAGGTTCAAGGATTCACATTGGAATGATCAACATTTAATAGAAAGTCAAGAGAGTCGAGTGAAAGCTCTCTCTTTAGTGATGTGTGATTACAAGCATGCATGTTTTGACGGCAAGAAGAGGTATGCAGAAGGTTGTTTTTTTGATTGACATTTAAATAGTTTCAAGTTCATATTGGTTAGATTAAATTACATTTGAAATGTGACGGGGTTTTTCAGAATTCAATTTGGTTGTGCATCTGTGGGAAATTACCACAGAAGTTGGTGCCTCATGATGACCTGCCTTTTACTTTATACTTTATAATAAGTTGTTTTGTTTAATTGGTATTCGTGCAGGTTGAGTACTACATGGAATGCATGCATTATAAACTACGCTGTAAAATCTGTAAACTATGTATAAAAATATCATAGCTTGTAAAAATGCAGTTAAAAAAAATTGGTCCGAAACGCCAGATTTCACGGACCTAAATGGTCATTTTCGTGGATTTTCGTAAATCGTAACATGTTTCTGTAAAAATGGAAAGAGGGAAATTGATTTTGTTCTCTTTAAATTATTGCAGAAAAGCTTCGTCTACCAAACCAAAACTTTAATAGTTTGTGTAAAAAAGGCTGAAAGGTTGGTTATCTCTAAAAATGGAAAAAATTTTGGCAGCAGGGGTACCATGCACAAAATAAATACGTACGAACTTCTACTTTTGCATGCATTTCCTGACAATTTTCAACTCAACTTATTTGGCATTGAATGTGATTTATTAGTTCCCTTGATGCGAAGAATTTTAAAAGTCACTCTATTTTCTATTTAGATTGCATCATGTGGCATTGTCAGCAGCAGCAGAGAGAGCAGTCATTATGTTTGAAATATTTTGTAGATTTATGTTAATTGCAATGACAAACCGACAATCAAATCTGTCCGTCTGCTGGATATGACTCATTCATGTATCGTGTAATGCTTTTTAATACACAAAATCTGTCTCTGAGTTGAGTAAACAATATAAATTTTCATAGGTAATCCACGATACGAGTCGAGTTGGAAATTCAAGGTTTATTATAAAATGGACAAATATTTACACAGCGTGGCACATGCATTTTTTGGAATATCCGGAAGTGGGGTGCATCAAAAATAAATTACATACCATATGCGGAACTCCACAAACTTTGCTGATACTATAATTTTCTACAAATTGTTTCAAATTTCAACTAATGCAATGTAAAGAAAGAGTCTCAAGCTTAACAGTTCACTAAAGAGCACGGTATCATGCATGCGGTCAGGAAATTTAATTTCACTTAGATATTAGGCGCATGTTAGTTAAGAGGATCTCTGCACAATAATTATGTTCCACAGTTACATATTATAGATTTAACGCAGTCTATGAGGTTTGTCATGGGCAAAAGTAATTGCAACATTCTTTTTCGTTTTTCATTTGGCGAGTGTTTCTTTTGTCGACTTGTGTTCAAACAACATTTTAAAAACAGAATTATAAATAGGTAATTTACTTACTCAAAGATTGTTGAGGAAGTAGAGCAAACTTTTGAGTTAAGAATGTCTAACGCCTAACGTTTACGGAACGCCTTAAATTCTACCGTTTGCAAAGAAGACGATGTTCTTTGTCTTAACTACCAAAAGACACGACGACTGTCCTAATTGCGCAACAAACTTGACATGGCAATTAAAGTAATATAAGTTGTAACAAATGATTATGTCATACATACTTGTGCTTAGCAATGATGAATATTTTTGTAATAGTGTTTAACGTGGACAATACATAATGTACGTAACCTGTTCCATGTATTTATATAAATTTCTACATGTCAGATAAAGAACATTTAACTGCTATGGGGTGCGAAGTGTGACTTGCACCACTGTCTTAGTACAATTAGTAGCCTAGAAACAACCTTTTTCAAAGACGCTGGACTTTAGGAGATGTCTGTTGTAATAATAGTTTGTATTTGTTACGTATTTGAGCAAATAATCACAACCGAATACAAGACAATTTATTATGCTTGCCAGAGGCTGTATATGCAGTCGGGGGATGTACATGGGGAGGTGTTAAGGAGTATTAAATGGACCCCGACCGCATAGGACATTTGGCAAGTTGATTTTCATAGTAGTAGTTATTAAGTAAGGTAGGTAGGACTACGAAGTAGGACTTATTCCACAGTTATTCCATTGTTCTGTAACACCGATTCCAACACATTTTGATGAAAGAAATCATCAAGATAACCTAAAAGAAACATTGTTCCTATTTACCACGCGCATGACTGTTCAATTGAATGTCAAACTTAATTAATGATTGGTAATAATGTTAAATAGACTCAACTGTTAATGTCGAAGGAATTATATGTAATTGTAGTAAATATGTACTTTTCTTCTCGATTGTGAATTCCTTAATGATTATTTATTATCACCATAAATGAGTAATCCTAACTCTTGTGCTTTCAAATCTTAAACTTCGATCGCAAACCGTTCCTCCATTCCTAAAAAATGCACAACCGGAGCCTCTTAAAAAATAATTAATTAAATTGATGACTCTCATGGCTTAACCCATGGGACAGTAAATTGGAAAATCACTGCTACATTATTTCTGTGCTCCAGTCTAAAGTTTGCAGCAAGAATCTGCATTTCACAACCTCATAAACTGTCAAAGCATATATTATGTAAGTAGTTTGCAAAATTAATCTCAGTAAATAAATCTGACAGGTATAATACGTCTGCAATTTGTTCCGCGTTGTAGCGGTTTCAATTTCAGACGAGGGTCACAATTCCTTAAGTTTGTCGGCCGGAAGCCAAACACCTGAGAGATAAATACAACTGACAGCGACTTTAATTAAAGCATCAAGTCACTGATGAA
Source organism: Troglopedetes dispersus (assembly GCA_027744215.1). Lineage (NCBI taxonomy): Eukaryota > Metazoa > Arthropoda > Collembola > Entomobryomorpha > Paronellidae > Troglopedetes > Troglopedetes dispersus. Next base: position 11,126 of record JAHZNF010001018.1, read on the forward strand.
TTTCAGTTATGTAATCAGTGAAGCGAATGAAAGAAATTGTAGCCATTAAGTGTTTTACCCGACAACCCCTGCCATTTTGGTATACCCGAGTCCTACCATAGCGATATAGCGTATAGATAATATCGTTTCATACTGTATAGACGTATATATTCCACGAGGGGCTGTTTCCTGAAGAATCTTATTACAGTTGACTTGAGTTGACGCTGAAGATTCCTGGAACTTCTCAACAAAGATGTAGAATTTATTGAATATTGTGTAGTCGAGTTTAACCCGAGCTTATGCGCAATTTGGTCTCCACTCAGTCATCAAACGTCGAAACAGACATCCTCATATTTTGGAGGAAGATCACGACCACCGTGCTGTGTTCGATCTTCAGGTACCTCAATGCTGTAAAGAACAGGAGTCGATGGTGTTATAGGTGGTGGTGGTATGGATGAAGAAGGGTGTCCTGATCCGGAACCTGAAGTTGGAAGGGAACCGGAAGCAGCCGCTCGGATCGCCGTTCTGGAGGTTGATCGATACAAACCCGGTTGAGTTGTGTGAGTTGTCGCTGCCAGGTATTCCTCTCCTGACAAGCCTGAAGTGAAAGGTCAACAAAATGAGCAAAGTTATGGCAGCTTAATATGTGTTTGGTAAAATATTAAAGCTTTCATCCAAACCGTGCCAGTAAGAGTTAGCAAGACGTAATAGAAAATGGCAAGCGCGGTTTGCTCACTTTTACATACACTGGAAGAAAGTATCGTATTGCTTACACCTTCGATACTTCTATGCAGGGCTTAATATCATGCTGAGAGTCGAGCAAGCTGGATGAAAATTAATTTTTTTAGGTCTGCGAATGGATGGTTTCAGGTTTTATACATAATTTTGTGATAGTTTGTGACTAGGTTTAGATTTGCTAGTTAATTGAGCTTTGTGATAATCTATGGTATTTATGAAGATATGACTTTATGACATTATGATAATTCAGCATGGTTTTTGTAATGATTTTTACTGTATGTTTTGGTTGAGTGAAATAACAATAGGCAAATCAATCAATCGATAAAATATTTAGAAAACCTTTACCAAACAATTTTGTTTTTATATATTTTGTTAATTCCTCCTATTCTGTCTGTCGCTCAAGATCCTGAACTACGCCCAGCGTAATTCCATACATACGTCGCTCGATGAAATACTATAAGCGGGCGGTTGTAAGAAATGTCACGCACACTAAAGTATGTTGTATTACATTATGTTCATGGAAACCTTTGTTGTTTAGGATCATTCTCATCACTAGTAAGTCGAGCTTCTGACGCATGCGTATTTCTTTACTATATGTGGATACGATTTCGGGTGGGCAAAATATACCACTGAACAATGAAGCACCCCTTATCTCTCCACAGACGTAAGGAATTTCATAGGTCCATCCGAAGTAACATTACATATGTTAATGTTATTCTGTATCCTCGCCTCGATTTCCTTTGGCAAAGGAAGCGAAAAGTATTTATCTCGCAAACCCTCCCTTTTCCGCAATGTAATGTAATGTAATATTGCCACAAAGCTTGCAATTTGCAACACTAATTTCGTCATAAATGCATTTTTTATTTACAATGTTTGTTACCGTAGATGGGCTTAAAAACAATAAAACTTACATACTACAACCAACCTCTCACATCAACCTACTTTTCCCGTAACAAAAGCCTACACGAGCATTAGAGAGAGTGTGCGAGATAATAATATGGACTAGGGCCTGGTTTCCGACACAAAAAATCGCAGGCACCCATGGCCAATAAAATTTTTGATGATAGCTCTCGTGTTAACTAAACAGCAAGGTACGTTGTTTTTTTTTCATGTTTCGCTTTTCTCCAAAAACTAGAAGATCTCACCACCAAGCATCACCAGCAGATTCGGTTTTTTCCTTTTAAATTTTATTTATGGGAAGACAAGGGAAGTTATGTGAGAAGAGGTATTGCGTGAGCTACATCGGAGGAAGTCATCCTTTCATCTCGAGTGATGTCATGCAATATCATGCAATATGCACACCCCATGTATTATGCATAACGTGTTTATAGAAGGGCTGGGTGGCTGTCGAGTTATGTCGAGATGAGTTTCTACGAGAGTGGTTAGTCATCCCACATTTCCCGTTTGCCTCCCTCCATCGAATAATGGTGATGCAATTTTGGCGAGAGTTGAGCAGAGCAGGAGTAATGGGATTATAAATGATTTCCACTCTTGACTCCCCATTCACATCATGCTTGTGAAGGTTGGTAAAGTGTCTGCCGTTCTTCATCCTTTCATAACTTTTTTTTTATTTTTCAACACTTTTCTTTTGTCTACTTTCTCCGTTTTTACAGAAATAACTTATATTCTCAGTGACGGAACCTACCTTGGGTTTCTCCCAGCATGGTATACCTGAGGAATGGATCCGGATGTGGGTTGAGAATAGCAACAGGGCTGTTTTGCAGGTAGTTGGCATAATTCCATGATGGCATCGTGTTAGCTCTCGGAGTTGGTCGGTCGATTATGTCTATCAACTACAGAAACAAGAAAAGGAAAACTAGGACAATTCAACAGGAAAAAAGTCAGAACATCGCTAGATCAGATAAATATATCAGTGCAGGATGTGCTTGATGCTTCTTTTAAGGCATGGGAAATGGGTTGGGTTGATTATACCGTCGCATTCAATGGAACAGTGCACAGAACATTGTTTTTTATATTTATTAATAAAAGGAGAACAATCCTATTTGTTCCTTCATTGTTGACTTTATCAAAATGTTCCTTTTATCCTAGGATTAACGGCCAGCTCAGCCTCAAGAAACATTCATGATAACAGGAACGATCTTTGTTTGTTGGGCTAAATTGCTGGGACCGAGCAAGAACCAGCCCGTCACATTGTATTAGTATGCACTACTAAAAGATTTGACCTTAATTTGGTAATTGCTCATCTTGCCATGATAATGGTATCTGGAGAAAGCAAAAAACAAAAGTTGGGTGTGGGTGAGAGACATACCTTGACACAGCAACAAATCACAGTTAAGAAAAACGTAAGTCCAAATAGGGCCAAGTAGTAAGGAAAATCGCTGGTCATGAAGACTTCTTCTTTTGAAAGACTGGTGGGATTGGTTCCTTACGATATGAAACACTCTTAATGCAATAACTGGGTCTACCTGGTGAGCCTATGAGCGTTCCCTTTGCTGTCTACATCACCATAAATCCCTCAGCTTTTGTCGAAGTCATCTGCATGTAGTAATACAACTTTGAGACAAATTATCAACAGCTTGACGAATCTGGGGAAAGTGAACTTTTGAAATTAGAAAAACGGGGCAGCTAACGGAGCAGTTATGCCGTTGTTGGAATAATTTGAGCCAGCTTGCCTGATGTGGCACTGCTACATTATGAAACACTCCCCTTGACATGCAGGATTACTGCTACAGGGCTATTAACCACCGCATAAAAATCACTTCCAACAAATGAACACAACACTTGTAATATTGATTATTTGCCAGTTACATAATAAATAATCAAATCAAACGCGATCTTCTTTGCAATTCGATCTTGGATACTTCAAATTAGTATTAAAGATGGATGGAGTGAAAGGAAATATTGCTAAAATATTTTTAAAAATTTAATTCCTGCTGTCCTTATTCAGAGAAAAAGTCGGGTCTTAAGAAAGCTACATGGAAATCGATTAGTAGGACTTGAACAGGAGTTTCTTTAATATTTTGTTGTTTTTATTTTGTGGACCACCAATATTCAACTTTGTGGACGAACTATAACTTCAAACCATTAACCCAAAGTGCAAAGGTAGTCGCAGCCGTTCCGATTTTGACACTCATAGGAATAGTTTTTCAATTAACACATTCTTTCACACCTTTGACTTTTACGTTGATTTACAGAGGGTTAGTGTGCTGCTCGCTGCAGTTCGCACAATGGCAAGAACCACATTTTTTTCTAAACAAGACTGAGTAGGCCTGGAAAAGATGGTTTGACAATTCCCTGAAACCAAATTTAGTTGAGTGTGAGTTCGTCTAATTTTTATCTCACGTAAATACTTCCAGCTTCCTTTAATAAAAGGTTATTTCGACGGTTTAGCCCCGAAAAAATGTTGATAACAGCTTTAGTTAGATTTTCACTCTTTTGGACAATAAATTTCTCAAGCAATAAAAATTCAAGTGCAAGTTGCAATACTAATACTGAGGATAATAATGTTGAATTTTGACTACTATTGACACAGTCTGTCTATTTGTGTGGTGGTGTGTTCGAGTCTGGCATGATGCATTCGCCAAGGTAGTTCAACTCAAGCTGCAAAGAAAGTGCAGGCAAAAGTGGGAACTGATTCTTTCTAAAATGCCTTTCTGATTACTGTTCCAGTAATGTGATCGGGTTATAATTTAGCATGCTTCTTGAACCAAACTGTGGGGGAAGGGAATGTGTGTGTATGGGTAATCAAGTTGATGACATGCAGCTTATTACTAAAATATCTAAATGTGCATTGAAATTGTGTGTCTATGACGAAGGTATAAAGATGGGCAACTATGTTTCCATTTCCATTTGCACCGTGGGTGTAGGCAACTATAACGTACATGCAATTTTGATGGAAAGTGTACCTGCTGCCCTGTGCTCTATTCGTTAACAGGAAAGGGGCTCCCAAGACCAACACTGCCTTGCTGTTGCAAAAATGTTGACTGGGACTGTTGCCTCCGAGTGGCCCTGACAGAAGCAAACCTTGCTGTTGCATTACCTTGCTTGCTAGCTGTAATGTAACTTTTCACTCTTTCCCCGCCTGAAATTAAACAGCAGTAAATGCAAAAGTAAGAACTCGGGACTGGCAGTGTTGCTTTCCCTTCCCATTCAATCCACTGTTTAGAGAGCCAGCTATTCTTCCGTTTTCACTCTGAAGCTGATGATGTGAATCATGCTCACAAGGATCTAGAAGCAGTTTGCCTGCTTTCTCCAAAATAAAATGGGACAGAGATTGTGAGTGAAAGCAGATCGAGGGAAGAGAACTAGGGAACAGCACTACTCACATACTTTCACTTCCATTCCCCGCATCCCTTCACTGTCCCTCTTGCGCTCCAAAATGTGTACAAGTGCAAGTGGAGAAAATGGTTAACTAGCACACAGTTGAAGGAGAAAGCACAACATGTGCAAGAAGAATGTGGAAGGTAAATTGAGGCAACAAGGGGATCGATCACAGTTTATTTCCCTTTGAAGATTGGAAAAGTAACAAAATTCTGGGGAGATGTTTATGTGTGTAAATGCTGTAATGTTGTGTGTATGTTGTCTGGAAGATCCATTTGGAGAAAGGAAAACGCTAGCAACTTGTCGCTCACCCAAGTAAGTCTAGTCTGCAAGATGCCAGAGATTTAGATGATAGTTCGTGCTCGTAATGTAGGAAGAACATCGGTTCGAATGTATGTTAAATAAAGATTTGTGAAAACCAAAAGGACTACGAAGAACACCCATGTTATTTCCGGTACACTGCACAGAGAAGCTTTTCTGAGCAGTCAGTTCGGCGAGAAAGTGGGACAGTGTATAGTAGGCAATAGGTGTAGCCCTTTGCACAAGATATGGCAGCATTAAGACATAAACAAGACTACAACTTCGTGGTCCCTTGTTACAGATTGCTCACATTGCTCACTCCGAGACCCAGCAGGAACTACGGCGAGCAAAGTTAGCACGTTGAAATCCACCATCCACCTTTACTCGAAATATGTATTATTATTATAGGCATGGGATGCTGAAATAAAGGAGGAGGTGAAGGAAACGAGTGGGTTTAAAATAGTAGAATTCCAGGGTAAACACAAAGCCGAGCATAGACACACTACACACTAGAGGAACAAAACAGTTTTTTTTCCTTCTAGGCTAGGTTCGTTTGTCTGCCTGCACAAGAACGTGAGTAAAATGTGAATTACACAGAAGTGTCGTTTGCCGCAGTCTAAATCTGTGGTCATGAACATATTCACGTAGTAGGAGGCTCATTAAAATGTAAGAGGATTCCAGACGAAGCCGGAGATTTTACTAATGAAAAAACATTGTGCAAAAACAGGACTACGACGTAGAGCGTCTTTGTACTTTTCACTAATTAGGATGATTGCAAAAGTTCAAGCCACTTACTTTCACGGTTTGCGAATAGATTTAGCGTAGACCGCAAGTCATATGTCTGCCCACATGTCACTGAACGAGCTTGAAGAACGGAATGATGCAAAAAATATATAAATGCAAGTCTAATCACTAATTACATACTACAGTTTTGTTTGACTGTTTTTGAACTGGATTTGCTAATGGCTGTGGGTTTTTTAAATGGATTCAACTGCCTTGCGTAGGTATAGTGGTGGTATAAATATACATATGCTATTTATGAAATGGAGAGCAGCTACTACTTGACTCAGGTAGCCTTGGGAAGCTGCTTTGAATGAGACTTTAGCTGGCTTTTGAACTTTGGATCACCTTTTATGCACAAGTTTCCTATTACTAGTCACGGGAATACTTTCTACTGAAGTATGCAAATTAGGCAAGGCTCCTTTGGAAACCTTTTTATATCTTCAAATGCGCTTGAAATTTTTTGAATACCATCATCAGTAACTTGGAAATAATGTGCATAATATTTCTTGTGTACTAATCCCGAAATATTAATATTTCCACCGTGACGCAGGTGCCATGGTTTTTCCAGGGGGGTTTTTGAGCTTGATGAGACAATTTTTATTCCAGTGATATATCATTTGTGAAATGTCAATGCTTATGAACGGCTTATATAGGCTTATGTTGAGAGGTTAACACTTTCGATTCGAAAGGAAAAGGGAATGTCTAATATGAAAATGTTCCTCCGGTAATCACGAGAAAGTAATGGTAATACATAATGCATTTTTGTGAGTCAGGAGTCAGAATGTCAACATTCATAGGTCGGCAGCCCTCTCACCATAAAAATTCTTACATCGTTCTGTATAATTTCATATAAAGTAAATTGTTTTCAGGGATGCTTTAGCAGATGCTTAGTCCCTGCAGCGCCAATGTTCCTTTAGAAATAATTAAATGCAAATACGCGAAAATTGTTTTGATACTGTTCAGTTTATTCATTAAATATAAGTTGTACGGCCGGAATGTGTTTAATTATCACTACCACCAATTTGCTGCAGTGCTAAGTGGTGGTTTTACCACAATACAATGTGTTTGCAATAAATTTAATTTACCTACGTGTAGGTTTTTGCTTTACAGTTTTACAAATCTGCAATAACTATTAATTATTAACATAAACACACGACACGTGCACAAAATAATGCTCAAAGTTTTGTAAATTTTTGCTCTTATAATGAGGCTGTACCCATCAAAGCTAATTGGAAAAAAACTTTTTTTCACAATGAGCTTCCATCAAAGTCTATGATCATAAATGCTGTTACGGCTCAAACCGTATCACCTTTTCTCACTGGCTGGTACTACAGCCTCTCCACGAGAACAAACAGGTGAAAATTAGGAAAAGATGAAAGGGATGAGAAACTTAGACTATGAGTATTGAGTATAGTGAGCTATTTAATGTTTCGCTATTGCTTGTGCCAGTGCTATATACTATATAGTTGCTGCCGAAGTTCATTTAATATTAACATACTTGTATAAGTAAACCTTCTTTTTAAGTTGTAATGGACGTGATAGGCCAAAGTTTCGTTAAATCCGATATAAAACTAATAAGGCGAAAACAAGCAATAAGTAATAACGAGGGACGACACATGCGGCCACGTTGGTAGCTTGTCAATCGTGAATTTCAAAGAATTTTTAATAAATCATGCATTCAATAGGGTCAGTCAGTATGTAAAACCAAATCTTATCTTGTAAATAGCATCATTATAGCTTTTGGGATGGAAATGCCAAGTAAAGCTTTAAAACCAAGTAGCCATGCATTAAGCTTCATCTATGAAACTTGAAAGTAGCGATTGAAACACAACTGGCTGACTTTCTTTTAATAATAAAGATTTTACTTGCGAAAGAAATCTAATTACATTACGATGCTAAATCTAACGTGAAAAGGAAAGCATATTATTGCTAGACCATAAAAATAAAGAATTCCCAACCATCACTGAGAGTTTGGCGGTAGCTGGTAGTAGTAAGGCCCCAGTGTTTGCAGCAGCAGCTAAACTATGTAGGCTTCATTCGGTGAAAGTGAAATATTTTCTGAATTAGTGGATACACTTTAAAAGAAGCATTAATTCTTGTTAAAAATATTTTCTCCATCAGCAAGTTCAGATTTGCTCAAATATCTCGACCTAGTTGTGGCAATTAAAAACCGAGATCGCGTCTAATTTACCAAACCGAAAGTGGCAAAACCCGAAATTGTAAAAAAAATACATTTACACACACAAAACTTACTTCCAGAAGAACACGCTGCTGGCGAAAAGATAAATCTCAACCCAAGCTAACTTTTCCGAAAGAATCAATCTTCACATCAAAAGAGTAATTTTTCCCTTTCACTAGTTTATTAGCAGTTCCACTCCACTTCGCAAAGGCTGTCGACAAAGTTTGCATGTTGCATAGCACAAGTCTGTTATAATTATAATGAGCTAACTTGTAACAAATAACAACTCAAAACATACTTCTGTCAGCATAGAAAACTCTCATCATGCAGAAAATCACCTTTTCCCAGCCAGTGCGTGTTTTCACTTTTGGTACATTTCAAGTTTTGTCCAATTCAAAGTGTGTTTTTACCACGTTGTGCCAAACTAGGTATCTACGAAAAACTGTGGAGATCCTCGCAAGTTTTCTTTCCAACATTTTGTTCTCGATTCTCACAGAGGTCATCGAGAACAGCTCTTCAGAGTGAAATGAAAATTCAGTACATGTTATATGTATGTATACCTATTTATAATAAATTTGATGCATTGAGTTAGAAGTATAGAGTTTTAAAAATTAAGTAGTGGTTTTCAGTCACAGGAAAACTTAAAGTATTCACGAATCCCTGCAAATCATACATGCAATTATTCTAGCATAATTTTATATATATAAAGTACATATCTATTGCAGCAAAAATGTCTATTTAAATTTTAACAAGTTATCATATCTATTCTTCATCATGTCTACGTTATCCAACTACTTTGTTAGAAGTGTACGCTTGAGCTTCAGTATCTCACAACAAATGTGGGGATTAATGTTTCTGATGTGCAGTACACACATACACCTGTTGTGTGAGATTTATTAGCGTTTTACGCATGAGCATAATTATGCTCTTTGTTCATTCGAGTCTACGTATTTACAATGTACGGTATTTTTGTGCAGCTGAAATTGACAAGCGTGTGACATGATTTTAGGTCAATTTTATATGTAGTGTGGAATTAGATTCCGGTGCCATTTGTCTTGTCAAGTGAAGGGTAGAGTCACCAAATAATTTTGAAAATTACAACTTTGTCTGTTAATCACAGGAAGACACTGAAAAAAATTATAACTTGCATAGAACATTACTGAATCTCCATTGTATAAATATTTCAGATTTGTCAGCGCTCAAATAAAGATATGTACAGATTGGAACTAAACCTTGCTGAAAACTTACTTTCACCGACAAAGCGAATGTGGAGCTTCGTGCTCGGGAGTGTTTAGCAAGATGATTTTTAAATGATACTAATAATTATTTGGAAAAATTGTGAAAAAGTATTTGAAAAAATTCTGTAAAACATTTAGCTTGATGCTTATTATTAGTAACTGAAGCAACAAGTACATGATACATGGATTCGTAAAGCACGCTTCGGTACGCAAAATTGTCATGTAACAAATTATTTTGTGACTATACACTTCATTTGACAGGAGGAGGCACTAATTGTGCAATGAAATTGACCGAAAATTGAAGTTGCACGAAGACACCATAACTTGTTTGCAGAAATTACAGGTTATTGGGTAGATTTGTAATTTCAAGTAGCAGCAACTAGTACCTAAATGTTATTTAGGCGCTCATAACCGTTGCCAAATCAACTGCTCATTGTGTACCTATTATCTCTTGTGGCGTCTTAAACAATGCCGGTTTTAGCAAGGTATGAAAATATCAATAGTTTATCAATAGATTTACAAACCATTGTAATTATTTGCATATAATTATTACCTTTGTAGAATGCCAAGTGTTTCACTCATTAGCATCTTCAGTTACCACAAAATCATGACTTTTGCCAGCTTCGTTGAGCTTTGAATGTGGGTTAGGAATTGACTTATTTCGGAAGGTGAGACAAATGGTTGCTTAGATAATGAAAGTCGCCAGTCAGTAGAAGAGAAGGTTCAAAGTGATGGGATTGAATTAGAATTTGTGTGAAGCTTTTATATTCGTTCATAACTTCGGCAGGATTGGTTAAGGTATGCTCATATGGTGATAGACTTCCAGTGGCTGAAAGAAATTTTCATGATTAATCAAAAGTTAAGTTAGGTGTACTCACAATTTGCTAACGTCATCGGCCTCTTTTTTCTCACTGAACTGTTTCATTTCAACTCAACAGGAATAAGATAATACGTCTTGCAATTTTGTGTAATTCAAACAAGTTCAAAACACGTTACGAAAAGAACCCAGTAAGTTGGACTGTTAAGAATGGGAGAGTACATATTATCCTAGCAAAGTCTTTGGGACATAGAATTGTATTTTTACATTATAGATTTAATAGGTTTGTCATGGATGATTAGATGCTTTTATGCATAGCTTAGCCAGGTAGCATAACGAGAACTCAACATTTGTTGTTTCAGAAGCGTAAATGAGGTAAAAAGTCAGTGCTCATTTCGTAATTATTAATTTCGGCAGGGATGTAACCCTTCCTACATGTAGACTCTAGCTAGTCTACATAAGATACCTTTGGGTTATTAAATTTATAAAGAAAAATACGCATGCAAAAAATTTGAACATTGTAATAATGGCAGGAAAGTGGACTGCTCGTTTTTAAAAAAAAAATATCGTTAAACAATTGGTGTTCGAATCGAAGTTGAGCATGTTATAGTTTGTTGCTGCTGCTTATAAGCCACTCCGCCTTCTTCGGATTCCATTGCTGTCGTAGTATAACACAGTGGAGGCACGTCTGCACTGAGAAGCCAGTCGGGCGTACCGGACTCGGGTGATTTGAAGGATCCCTGATCTGTTGAGCCAGGAGGAGTGAGGAAGGTAGTGCCAAAGCTGCTCGGAGTCGACATTTTTGAAGCACTTTCCGTTAGATCAATTCCATCCACGTCAGCCAATGTATGCTCGAGAGTATAAAGACTGGGAGAGCGATGTGGTGGCACAATGTGAGCGTACGGGCTTCTCGTTAGAGATCTTCGAGCCGACCTCCCACTAAAGCTATGACTTCTTTGCCGATTTGAAAAATCGTCTAATGAAAAGCACGAGCGATCAATAAATAAAATATTTTCATTATTTTTTAGTTATTACTATTATTATATGTTTTGTTGAGTTAAAAGTTAAAACTAAACATTCCCATCTTGGAATAAAGCAACCAACTACCTACTAATAGTAATTAATTATAAACATATTCTATGCTTCAACCAATAGAATTGTGTCCAGTTTCAAGAATCAATATAGCATATTTGTTTTTAATGGTTATTCGCAGTTGTGTCCGGCGAATTGTTCGATGCTTTTGTAAGCCTAGCTTACTTAGTTTTTTAATAAGCATGCACGTATTTACAGCAATGTTTGGTGAGACATGTAAGGGAAAATTCCGATTTGTCGTATTACGCAAATTATTCAAAAATCCCCTCTGGTTTTCGAATTGATACACACAAAGTGGTTGAGCTCATTATTACATTTGATTCATATTTCATTTCCTTTTATCATTTTACCCAGTTTAGCTTAGATAAATTCTTGAAATTGGACTTTGCCTAGGCAAGTTTTGAACTATAATAATAAGTATATGAAAAATGCAATTGGTCAAACATGCGTTGGATTTGGTAAAAAAAAAACATTCTCGTCAAAATCTGATTACGTACCTTCCATAAAGTGAAGATAGGTTCTCACTTCTGGCAAATAACCCATTGAAGAATGATTGCTAGGGCCAGGCAGCCATTCGTCATATTGATAAGCATACATGGTGGGGGAGCTAGGTGTACTATAGCGTCGTTGCTGACGAACATCGGTCTGGGGTCCACCTGTAAAGTTATAAAACTTTAGCACGACGTAGGAGAACTTTGGGGCACAGTACGGAATTTTCACATTAATGACACTCTAGTTTAACTTGCATGTTTCAAAGGGACTCTTCGGTCGCATTTGGTAAGACGTTGTAGGAGTTGCCGTGGATGACTCTTGACTTTCTTCAACTGTATTAAAATTACAAGAATGCACGTTTCTAGTTTAATAAATTAATGAATCAATGTTATCCTGGTACTACGGGAACCAGGTGCTTTATCGAGAACTGTGATGCATCCATTAAGTTTACCTAACTCCAGCCAACCACCAGTACTGTCTAGATAAAGGTAAAAAACTTTTGGGCTACATATAAAAGTAATATTTTAGAAAAGGTATTTACTTCACAAGTGATCAACAGAACTGGTTGCTTGCAGGTCAAATGTCTCAGTTTAAGTTCAATATGATGTCCAATTGTTTTAATTATTGATATGGGATCGCATTATTGAGAAAATTAAATTCATAGCGCTATTACGAAAGCAAGCGTTTGTTGACTTACAATAATTAAGAACATTTGAAACGTTGATTGGTGAACTGTTGTGAATGCTTTCAGTCAGTTGTTGTACAAGTGCAGAGTTTGAAAAGTTTTTTCGTGTTGCCTTTAGTCCGGATTCTGGTGGAGATTGTTCTTGCGAATAAATTGGTGAACTGAACGCTGATGTTGCTGTTGGCGACTGTTGTTGCAAGAAATCTCTTTCGAGCAAATTTTGGGTATCTGAAAGTGGGGATACGGGGGATTTAATGCTCCCAGTTCCTCTGCCACCATGTTCTCCTCTGTTAGGGTACTTGAGCACAGGAGGTGGAGTCGACCTTCCTGGAGCAATTGTCGAGTACCGATAATTCGGATATTCTAAAAGAAAGCCAAGCAATCATATAGAAATTGACATAATTTATTTAGTTTCTTTTATGAAAAAATTCATGTCAATCGTCTCTCCCATTTCTGATAATTATTTTAGTTTTCACAGGGAATTTTTGCGAATGTACATTTTTATTCTTCTATGTAAGTCGCATGATTTTATACTGCTATTTCGTCATTGAACACCAAGCAGTACATTCATTCATATGGTTCAAATTCAATTTGTGAAAGAATTTTCGAATTTCAATAAACCCACGTACTTTGTATGTAAGAACTGTGTGCCACAAGTCCGGAACCTTCTAAACCACCTCCCCGATTGCTGCTTGAAGATCTGCTGGCTGCAAGAGCGTTCAGAAGGGGATTCCGGCTCCTTTGACTTTCCTCGTCTTCTTCAGCTTCATCCGCAAATCTGACACGTGTTGGTAAATGAGGCTTATAGCTTCGTCGGGCAGCGGTAATTGAAGCTTCCAAGCAAGCGCAACACACAAACTGCCAAAGACAAACGAGATTAATGAGGTTTCACTTAATTCTATAGTGAATTACACATCATTCCTTTTGTTTTCATGGCGTTCTTGCAGGTTGTGAAATGGCATAACGCTGAGCGCTAGCCACCATCAAGGCTCTAAATAACTCTAAGCTTTCTGACAGTTCTGACGCAATGTGCCAAAATGGTGTAAGTGTAGGCATTAATTACCCTGGCTTTATTCTTATTTTGATTAACATGAAAAGGATTATTATGTAAACTTCAGTATTTGTGTTCAAGAACGATAGGTTACATGTTATACAATTATAGTATTTTTCATTTTATTTAGCCATTGCATCATAAACCAGGAACTTGTCTGGAATGTCGTACATTTATGTAAGGGTGTGCTCAAAATATCAATATATACACACTCTTGATTTTTTGCGAATACTCAACATTTTTACTTGATTTGAATCTTTATTTGATCCTATTCAGGTACAAACTGTTCTTCAATATGATATATACAGTATATTAATTTCTATATTGATAGCGTATTAATTCCCTGGTTGATACTGATACTTACCAATAGGAAGATAAGCAATGGAATTCCGGCGAGTAAAGCAACAAATAAATTCCCCAAATTGTCTGCGGCAGACATGAGCTGTTGCTAAGTTTAAGAAAGTTATGGCTTCAATATTCTGTTGTTGTACCAAGTGTGAGGTAATTTGAGGCGTGTGTGTGGAAGAAAAGTTGCAGAAGAAAATTGGAAAGGTATTTATTAAAACTAATTCAATCAATGACACCCCGCAAGGATTGGAAATATGTTCATAGACAGCCTTTAATATTTGCTGAATGGTAGAATTACCCAAGACCGTATTGATAGATGCAACAAGGATCAAGGGAAGTCCAAAATAGTTTAATCGTTTAATCTATTCCCCGTGCTTCATCTACTATTTTAACTGACCAGTAGGAGACGTCACTATTTTACATGTTCATTCAATACTATGAGGAGCAACAGATGAAATGTTGATAACTTCCGTTAACGAGGGGAAGATTCCAATCTTTTGAACATTCAATTGTGTATTTAGGTAAATACGATGAACTTTTTGACATTAATGTGTGTAATAATACTGTCACATATCTCCAAAGCCTAGTCGGACTTGGTCTCGTCTTACTATGGGAAAGTAAACTGAGAACATTCTCCATGATTCGGCTGATTATTTAGAAATGAAATGGAAAACTGCGACGGTCGTCTGTTTTGCTTATTCTTGAAATGTAATTTTTTAATCATAATTACAAGAAACCTACCCACAACTGTTAAGAATTNTCTGTTTTGCTTATTCTTGAAATGTAATTTTTTAATCATAATTACAAGAAACCTACCCACAACTGTTAAGAATTCCCGGAAATACAATATGCCAAAGTAAGTGTTTAATTTTGATTACTGGTGACGAATAACTTCTATGAGAAAATGATTTCGTAAGAGCAACCTCGTTTCATTGAATGGTTAATTGTGTTTCCATTTAACTATTAACTGGCATCAACCTTTATGGAAAAAGAAACATAAATGCCAGCGATATAAAACATCAAAAGCTCTATATAATTAAAAAATCCAACCTTTAGGTTGGTTCACCTGCTTGCTCCCACTTTGTTGCTGCTACCTCCACTTTCTTCCTTTTCCTCAACAAGTCTTATTGTACCTACTCTTTCCTAATCAAGGACTGCAGTTGCGGTTCATTGTGGGTAATTTTTTTTCGCATTTTCTTGAGATTCGGAAGAATATGGAAAAATTAATAGACCTCGTAATTACTTTATAAATTCTTTATCCTTTTTGAAAATACTTTATAACATTTTCCCGCTCCGACAAAGGAGGTTAAAAGTTCTCACATTAAATTTTCGAGTACTTTTACGTTAATAAATGCACCTATTGTAAGGAGTGGTGCATGTGTGTGAATTATCTCAACGGTTTACGGAGCACCAAACCAAGTCAAGTCCTCACTTTTCCTGCTGCATTGCTGAGTGTTGAATAAAAAAATTGTATCCATTATTGAGTTGTCGCATAAAAACCATGTGTTGATGGAGTGATTTTAATTAATCAGTCAGTGGTTGTAGTAATTAAGTAAAGTAGGGAGATCTCATGCGTGTTCAATACTGACAGCACGCTGAGGCGCTCTTGCTTTGTTGTAATTATTTTTTAATAAAAAATAAATTAGCATTCCGAAGGATCATAAACATAAGCAGAGTGCTTTGGAAGAATTTATCTGAGGGTCACATTTGTGATCTTCAACTAGGTATGTAGGTATATATTTAAAATAGCCAAATTCTTGGTGCAAAATATAGAGATATAAGTAAGAAGCCAGTGACGGTTTGTGTAGCAGGGAAGTAAACAAGTAAGTCTTATTATCACAGTAGTCTCACAATCACAGTTTCAACTTCTAGTTCTACAGAGTTGATTGAGTACAGGCATCGGAAGAAGAAAGTTATCAGAAGCTATTTAATTTATTTACTCCGTGGTAATTCCAGCATCACACTGTATCACCGATCATCTCATTAAAAATTGTACTGAATTGTACCAGAACTGGAGAGTTTACACAGTCCCATTCTCCATTGTTCTTCTGTGTGAGAGAAAAGGTAAAAAGTCAATTAGTCTCTAAACCTCAGCCATCTGAGTACACGTAGGTACACAAATGCCATGTTCACATGATGATGGATCGATGCACTAATATTGCGTAATGCGTTGTATGTGAATCAGATTCCCAAGAATATAATCCTGCAAAACATGAGCAGGTGTTTTTTTTTCTTTGTTTTGCTTCCATTCAGTGTCACTCACACTGATTGCACAAGTTCACTCTAAAGACTATTTATAAGTGTTTAGTATTACTAATTTAAGCGTTGGAAGTTTGGTAGCCTTGTCGAATTTTAATTTCGTCCTGAGAATACGGAACGGACCCGATTACTCCAAAGTTTCCCATAAACATACGAAGTAGCCGTGAATTGTTGCTCTTCTTCTACTATTCACAACAAATACTGTCAGTTCAACTTTTCTCCACAACTAATTTTTGCTTAGTCACTTGATATGCTTCACTATGTGCGGTCGCTGACTGTAAAGCCAAAAATGGAAACTTCCAGCTTTAACTTCCACAATTGTTTAAGCATTTTGACTATCTAAATACGATCGTGGGGTTTTGTTACAATGGAATAGATATTGTATTATGTCTCGCCATCCCTTTCCTCATGCACTGAGTGGGAGAGAACTCAGTTCAACTGAACCCGTTTGAGGTTAAAAACATGAGCAAGCACATGATGCGGTATTTTCTTTCTCTCCGCATCTCACTTTCTTTTTTCCCTATCCAAGTTTGGCGTTGTACAAGTGTACTGTGTGTATATCACATTACAGGATGATTCCTTCAACGTGAACCGACTTTGCGACCTTATAATTATCGCATTTCTTTGAATAGGAACCTGCAACTTTTTTTAAAAAATAAAGTAAGCATCTGTCATATAG
>JAHZNF010001019.1:0-15678 GCA_027744215.1 Troglopedetes dispersus
TACGCACTTAAATAGCATTGAAAATGAATTATTGAAAATATTCGCTAACCTTTGACATTTGAGCTAAAACAAAAAGCTTTCGGTAAATATCCATCAAATTCTCTTTCGAATGACACCTTGATCACTTTCCTCCGGTCAGAGGTTAAAAAGTTTTTGGCTGGACAAAACTGAGGATTAAAGATACAGATTATAAATCGCTTTAAAATATATTTTTAAATCGGAAAGCTTACTTTTGACTTTTGACTGAACTCTAATTACTACTGTTAAAATCGCATGTAAAATATTACTTAGTTTCTTTGCCATGTTTTCGTTGAAGATGATCAGCAGTTCCTTGAAGTTTCAAGGCAAATGCAAATTTCATTATGTAGTCAGTGGGATTTGCGTCATCAAATTATGTGGTAGTTTTGATTTTGGTTTGGCAGGAACTTGAGCCATGAGGTTTCCAAGACTTTGAATGGATTTTATATAAACATATTTTTCCAAGCCGGATAACAAACAAATGGTTTAATAACATTAAACCTCCGTCATCCGTCAGAAATCAAGCATAAAATTTGTGACGTACTTTTATGTTTTCAATTTTCATTATTTTGATTCAGATCAGATCACAGATGTGAAATGCATGAGAAATGATATGGTAATGTGATATGTGATCTAGTGAGCAGCTAATGTTCAGGAACTAATTTGGAATAGTTGTCATTTGTAAAGTTGGTGGACGCTTGGCATACCCAAGCTAAGCTAACTAATCCTGTGCACCATCGCATGGACAACATTAATTAGTAATATTGGTTTGCTTAACAAGAGCCGATAAGATTCACATTTTTTATCTGCATTGTCAGTTTCGATTTTTTAACTGAGTTGATTAGAAAATAATTTTGAGCTACACAGCATTAAACTCGAAGACTTGGCTCCGAAATCCAGCAGAAAATAAAAAATTTACGGCGCTTCCGTATTTGCGTCTCAAAAGCACCAATAATATTTTTGTCACCCGAATGCTGTTGAAATTTCTCAGAAACTCGCATAAAATGCAAATGATGTTTATCGACCTAGATTTAGCTGTTATGCCTAAAGAATGAGATTTTGTCTAATGCGCTTGAGTTATAAGTTGTATCCATACCATCAACGGATTACTAAAACGACTTTAAATTGCACTTTTTAGTTCTTATTTATCATCTTGCTGGACAAAGCACATAATATATGTGAAGTGGAAAATGAGGAAACAGAACTTTGTATGATTCACCTTGGACTGTCAAAATGCATCTTAAGTAAATAAACCCAATTTTACTTGCGGTAAATCAAAATTGCTTTTATTTCATGATTGCCTACACATCTACTGGAATCCGAAGTCATTCAAACGCTCCATTTTCTGACATCTAGTAAAGACTCCTTCACCTCAGAAATACAAACTTTGCTGTGATGAAGGGACAAATATATACCAACCAGTTGACGCTAACAGCTAAAGTCATTTAGTACAGTGTAAAGAAGCAAAAAGGTAAATCTTGTCTTATCGTTTCTTCCTTTCAGGCATAAATTGCACATATGTAATTGAGAGGTACACGAGGGTTTTGCTTTGCTGTGTTTTTGCTATGGACTCAGCAGTAACAAGGTTAATTCACTTTTCTGTGTAATTTGCACTTAAGCACTATTTCTTATACATTTTCTTGTCTTCAAAAAATACTTTAAAGTACATACATATGTAACATGTGACAGTACGAAAATCGTAAATCATTTTTGTATCTCTTCTTCAATAAATTTTAAAGTGCACAATAATATGTTTTATGATATTTAATATATAAAATGTATGTGTGTTGCGAACGAGTGATTTTTCAATCGCAATTATTTTTTCTGGTATAAAGATTTGTTAATGTCGCAGCAAATTATTCTTGAATTGAACATGCAGTCCGAAACAAAAGCGGAACAGAAAGAAACAAAAAAAATGTCTGGGTTTCATGTTGCAAATAAATTGAACGGTATGTTTATTTTTCCTGTACTACTTTAACTGTGTAGCGTCCATAATATTGTGTAGCATAATATTATGTATATTGAGAGAATGTAACAGAAGTACAATGATTGAAGTCTTGCAAAAAAATTATTACGGTGAGGATATTCGACGATCATAATTAGTTAAGTAAGTATTAATTATATACGCAATTATACATGCTTACTTGGCGTTATTAATATATTATTTTTTTATGGTAGAATACAATAATGATAACATATTATGTGTGTTTTAAGAATACATAACCTTAAATTCATCCTACCTTAATACTAACTAATATGGATCTGTATTGACTGATTATCTTCTTAAGATTAAAGATTGACGGTTTAGTATAAACGGTCAATGTTTACGTTTTTGCATATATGGTAAGTGATGCTTTTGTGGAGTGCGGACCGGTACCACGTGGGACAAGGCAGCCGGTCACTACCACGCTGGACTTAACATTAGTTCCTTAAATGTAATATCATCTGCAGCACATAATTAATTACAATGTTACGATCTTACTTAACGCTAGACTTCTTGTTATGAAACTGATTCACAGTAGAGTACAATTTATAAATTGCTTTTAATGCTTGTATATAATGATTATATAGTTAAGATTCCGTCGTTACTTAATTTACATTCCCTAACGAGATAGCTTACTTCGCTGAATTTTTTTAACCAATAATATTTATTAACAAGCTTGTCAAGTCGAATAATCTATGTTTATAAGGTTACGGTCAAATCAGTGGTTTCATTATGCGCAAAAAATCTTAAGACGATTACGGTAGATTCCTTTCTCTGATTTTCCTGAACTGATCGTAACTTAAAGTTGTTTTCTGGTAAATGGTAGAGCGATATAGTAAATACATAGTAGAATAGCAATATTTATAAAGCTAAGCTGACAGTTACAATACAAACGGTATATGTTCAGATATTTTTTTGTATGCTCGTAAATTACATTTTGGTATTTTTTATATTATTTCCCTATTTCTGTATTTATTCATATTTTGTGGGTTTCTTTTTAAATTTAATTTTCTACCAAATTATACGATTTCATTTTCCAATTTAGCTCATCGTTGACACGGACCAGCCGCTCCTTTTCTGACTCTGCCTGCTGCAAGTTTGTTTCCAGCAGTTGGTATCCCTCCTGAAGACTCCTCTTATCCGCTCGAGCTTTCTCCAGTTGTGCTTCTAAGTCTTCAATTTTGGCAACTAGGGACTTTCCATGCTCCCTCGCCATGTGGAGATCATTCAGTGTATTTTTATAGTCCATCAAGTCTTTCCTTAGCATTCGAATGTCTTCATTTCGCATTTCCACCACGACTTGGAGGGATTCCACCTCCTTGTGGAGAATGTCATGTGGAGACTGAAACCATACGAACAAATTTCCCATGAGTCAGTCAGATAACTATGAGTACATTCAGCCTCTTCTTCCCAGACTTACATATATAGAAGAGATGGCATATTTATGTCATGTAATATTGAATTTTGTGCATGACTTGTACCTGATTACGATGTTGATCCAGAAGTTCTCTGTGTCTCTGGATAGTCTGTTCCAACTCCTGTTTCTGTGACTCCTGGAGTCGTTCAAGCTCTTCAGTGTGAGATCGCTTAAGTTCCCCAAGCGTCTCGTCGTGACGTTTTTGCACTGTCACAAGAAAAAATAATTCAATTAGAGAGGTTGTAATACCTATGCATAAAGATGACACAACACGTGCATTTTGGAAAATCCAGTATGACTTCGTCAAATTCGCTAACGTGGAACTAAAATGTTGGAACATTTTCCTCACGTCTGCAACGAACATTCACAAAAATAGTAATGGCCAGAATTTTAATTTAAATGGAGAAGCTGGAATAAACCTTTCTTGTGCTTCCTTCGGGAACGGAAACAGGCAAACATTGTACAGCTATTTGGTGTTATCCTTCTCAGCAAACTGCCTCCACAAAAGTATCCATGAAGAATGTGTAAAGCACGCGACGTGAAGCGAGAACACTCGTGTGCATGAAAGAATGCACACCGTGTGTGTGTCCAATCGTTATGTATAAAATATTACCAGAGCACGAACAAAAGGAACCACAAAAAAGCGATTCACAGCAGAGTTAAAAACGTGGCGATCAAAAACTCAGGTTTAGAGAACATACACTCGTCGTCGAAACAATAATAAAAAATATTAACAAAAACAACAAAATAAAAACGATCTCTGAGAGAGACGGAATTACGTCATCTCGTCTCCAATAAAAAGTTTCCTCATCGCAGTCTTATCGTTATCTCCACATCATTGCACACTCACAAGAGAGAAAAACTGTAGAGAGCTCCTTTTTATTTGTCCATATAAGAAAATAAATCAATTCTGCGAGCCTGATAAAACCAAACATTTATCTATCTATATTATGCATTTCAACTTCTTTCATTCGTGTGGTTCGTTATCAACATCGCCATCATCATCAGCATCACATATTCACACATGCACATGTGCTTGATTCAATGAATGCAATTACGTAAAGCGCAGAAGACGTGCGAGAAGAGAGTGCTATCTTGTCACAAACAGCTAAGGATGAAAAAGTTATCCTCGGATAGATAATTTTAAAATTAAGATGAACACTTGTTCATACATTTTCTTCGGCACTCCTTGGATAAACAAACTTTTTTTTTAGAATTCTCGAATAAATTATTCATTATTTAGAAAAAGCACTTGATTTTGCGCATTCCCAAACACTGATGATGAACTTCAATCAATTGCTTCACACCAGACCAGAGACACGACACCATCACCGCAAAACTAACAAATCTTTATTTTTACAAGAGTCTTTCAATTTCCGTGTCACATATTATGTAGATATGCCGAGAAGCGCTAGGCAAACGAAAAGCCACAAAAATTCAAACTGCTCAGAAGAACCAGTATAAATAAAACTCTCAACGAATCAAAACAAACAGTCTTATTCGATAAAAATATGTTTGTCCAACAGAAAGCAACGTGCGGTTCCTGCAGTTGAGTGGAGACAACTAACTCTGCATCTCTAAAAAAATGATGAAGGTCCCTTTTGCATGGATTTCTCACATCTTTTGTACACACAAACTAGGATCATATATATACGTGCAGCCAGCGTTACCACCACAAACCATCATCATCATCACACAACATCGTCAAAGAACAACCTGTGTACATGAATGAGGAGATCATACGCATGCAACATCACAGTACAAGAAGTATAATAATATTATTATTGCTATCCCAATGTTGATTATTATTATGAGAGGATCAGGATCACCAAATCCATTTCCATCCACCAAAAAGAGAAGTTAAGGTGGCTCAATCAACCCAGGCCCAACAATTGTACCACCACGCACAAAGCCATCTTACACACGGTTTCCTTTTTTTTACAAGAAAATAGAATGCACAAAAATCTTTGTCTGTTTTTACAAAGAAATGCATCAGTAGCGTTGAATAGGTATTCATTCAAGTATTATGGTGTGCTTTCATAGATATGTGCAGACACAGGGTTCGACGAAGTTAGGAAAAAGGTACACTTATTATTTCACTACAAAAACATAAGCAACTAGATACCTTCATAGTTATATTAGTTCTGCTAAGCTAAAACTAATAAAATGTTCATAGTATAATCGTTTGCTCTGTTGCATTATATTTTCATTATCTTTATGCTTTATATTACCAAACTACGGCCGGTTTTACAGAGGTGATAGCCAAAAACTCAGTCCAACAAGCAAGTATTAAGTCAACAGTGTGTCCTTTAAATTATACGACCACAAAAAATAGTTAGTTGTCTTTTTTACATTTATATGCAGTCACATAATCTCGTTTGTTGCTAACAATGTGGACAAAGCCAAGAAAAGATATCCAAACGACAATCCCAAACAGGAAAAAACGTATAAAGGTTCTTGCAACCAAAAACATTAGCATGCATCTGCATTTTTCTTACGAATTATTTCATCATGACTGCAACTGTTGGAACAGCAGCGTAAACAATTATCGTCATTTTGAGGAACGACGGCGACAACGATTTTGACGACGGCAAGGTCTCCATAAAAATGCTGACCAGACACCACCAGCATCCAAGGCAACAAGATGTGCGCAAGTCAATGCAATATAATAAATAAAGATTGGTTGTAAAAATGGAAATAATGCCGAGAGTCATTTGCAGCGAAAACAGACTTTTATTGCTTTGTTGAGTCCTCTTCTAAAATTTTTTTGTGCTCTTATTATTAACGTCTGAATTTATTAGGGTTATGCTCCCATACAATAAACAATGCACCATGCAACCCTTTGGCTTGAGCAACTTCTGCTGCTGCTGGTGGTGCTGGTGAAGGAGTGCAACAAAGACGAGAAGAATGTATTTCCCTCAAACAGCAATCATAGGAGCAACAAGAGCAGAACAACATAATTGTGATATTTTTGGACTTGTTCCACTCATCCACTTTGGCCAGAACCGAGTATCCGCCTAGGTTATTATTGTACACATGTAACAATCATAATAGTACGAGAGGAGCGATTATGATTGTAAATAGCAAATAAGGTAGGTAGATAATCATGCATCACCTTCTTTGTCCCTTTTCAGACAAAAAAAATCACTCTCTAACCTGAGCAACATGCATATGATAAGCATTATATCACCATCAATCATGTAACAACATTTTCATCTCCCAAAAATAATATTTTTCTTGCTGAGCGGCTCCATACTGTTCCGTGTGTGCACTATGATACAGCGGAATAGTGTGAGTGGCAGATAGTCAATCAGAAGAAAAAATCTTTTTGTTTCTTCACATTTCGACATTGGAAATTTAAGGAGAAATTATTGAATAGCGTGTTGGGAGTGCAGTTGCGGCAATTAGGTAAAAATTACAATTCTACGAACGCACAACTTCATTTTTTCTTCTTCAAATAGACACGAACAAAGGAGCAAAGAGCCAAGTCCGAGACGGATGGACAGCCCGTCCAACTACTTACTTCTGTGAGAATTAGTAACACAACGTAATTTCGTGTATGCATGCACCACACCAAGCAACCTTTTCGCTTCGTCGTCATTTTTAACATGATTATCTTGACAAACGACTACTGCTAATCTAACCAAAAAGCACGCGTATTATATTGAGAAAAAAATATCGTCATCTTCATCACGAACGCTAATCATGCTTTTCTACATTNGAGAAAAAAATATCGTCATCTTCATCACGAACGCTAATCATGCTTTTCTACATTTTTAGTAACATCCTCGTCGTCATCATGGATGTGTCTATTTTCGGCCGATTCAATGCTGAAAATGCATGTGTCGAGCCTTTTTCATTACTGATCATGGAATGCTTTTATTATTTTTTGGTGACCAGTGAATGGACCACCAACACTCACGTACACTTATTAAATTCACTAAATAACTGCAATAAAAGGTACGCACGATGATTACAATAATAACCCCATGGATTACTAATAAAAACTACCGACGAGGAGCCAAACACCAAAAACACAAAACATCACGGACAACTTCAAATTTTATTTTAGACATTTCAACAATTCTCTCATTTCCCCTGAAAAATGTGTTCGCCACGTACAAACTCACACGTTCACTCATGCACGCAGTTGATTGAAGAAAATACCGGCAGAATTATAATAAAAAAGGGTCTATACGATTTCGTGTTACTATTATCTCAGGAGAAGACGGTGACTGCTGTTGCTGCTGATGATGATGGAGACAAGGAAATCTAATCGAGAAGACATGAGAACAACCGACAGAAAAGTGCAGTTCACGCTTGACACAATGCGCTCACACAGCATTACTGATTTTCTTTCGTGGATGCACTGCACACGCTGCACAGAAGAGGAAAAAATACATCCAAGAAAATGAAGGAATTAATTAGGATAAAAAAAAAGCAATCTTCCTTCCCCCAAAAATAGTCGAAGGAATTGGAATGAGGGTGAGCAACAACAATGATGATGGAATGAAAGTAGTTCTGTCAGCAGACAATTAGAATTGTGATGGTGCGCTAGGAAATTGTACGTGTATAAAAAGTCGTATTGTTATATTGACCGTGAAAGAAAAATTATTATGCATTTCTGTTTTCTTCAGAAAGTTTAGTTTGATTATAGAATTTCGTTTGTTTGTGGACACACTCGATACACTCACAAAAAAGTAGGAATTGTGAAGTGGTGTTCTTTTAGAACTGGCTCAATATGAACTGCGCAAGGAACAGCAAGCTCATCATCATATTTATGCGATTAAATTTATGAGTGCTAGAAGTGGCCATGCACAATAATAGCATAATATTATGGATTATGGATATTACATTTGCATTGCTTTTTGACGATGATATGATCAAACAGGAAAAGAATATGAGTTGCTTTCCTCCCAACCAAAAAAAAACATATTGTAATTTTTACTCTTTTACCACAACAACTCACTTCATGGCACAAAAACTTTACGGAGATTTCACTGTGACTCACTCAAGATTCGAACTTTAATCTGCTTATATGCAAAGAAAGAAAAAAAACTGTACACATGTGCCTGTTCTGCTTAACTTGTGGTGCGCCAAAAAAAGAAGAAAAAAATAGAGGTACAAAATTCAAGCAAGCACCTGCCCCTTCTCATCTCATCTCACTGTCTTTTTTTTCATCTTTTTCTTCTTCAGAAAAAAAAGTTGTATGCCAGCGTATTGTTGCATGATGCATGCTGAATACGGACAAAAAAACTAAATATGCCTGGTTTTCTTTATCTTGTGGGATCGTGGATGGAAATGAATTGAAGGATGAGATGCTGTTGAAGACAGAGAGGAAGAGAGAAAAAAAATCTTTTCTTACAAATCTAAACTTTATTTTCTCACAAGGAAAAAAAAATCTGCACAAGTTACTACACATCCACGAACATCATCAATTCATCATTCAAAAAAATGTGTAGTACGGTAGTGGTCGTTAAAAAGTTTGTATCCTTCCCTCTTCTATGAATTTATCATTGTTTTTTTATGCACAAAAAGAATGGCATTGTTTCCAATCTTTTTTTTTACAATGTAGGCTCAATAATAATGCTAAACCGAGTTATTTATTATGATGATTACAACTATTATGATGACCGGAGCGTAAACTAAAGGTGTATTATTACTTTAGCTATTTAACTAGATGATGATGAAGATGAGGACGAACGACGAAAAAAGAAGGTGGATTGATAATGAGAGGATAAGGTGAAAACATGTTTGAGAAACGAAATTGTTCAAAATGTTTATTTATTATGAATGTGTGTACAAAATGCACCTTCTGTAATTTATATCTAAGTTCATATGTATAAATCAGCCATGTCTCTCCGAAGCTGTTGCACTATCTCATAGAAGACTTCTTGCACTGCCACCAACACCACACTACTTCTACTCACACACTTTGTACAGATGATATGAATGAACGATAAGTTTATTTTTTTTGGCTGCACTGGTATAGGTCGTTTAGTTCAACTTGATTAGCACACAAGAGCTTTTCGTTGCAGTCCACTGAACTACTTAACGCTAAAAAAGCTGTACTATTATTATTGGTTATTATTCATGAAAAAAATTGCTTAAATCAGAAAGAGAGAGAGAAACAAAATCTAAACCAAAACAAAACTTAATGATGACGGTGATGATGATGATGATGATTAGCCGACGGCCGTCCTGACGAATTGACTCGAGCGAGTGACTAGTGAGTCAGTAGGAAAAATGATACACAATACATCCAAGTTTCCCGTTCAGCAAAATTGTAAAAAAAGACACAAGACGAAAATAATGTAATGTTGCTGCTTTCTTTCACAGCTTTTAACTCCATCCGTCAAACAAACAAAAAAGCCTCTGTGTGTATTTTAAGACTGCTCAAAATTTTGTTTGAAATATGTACATGTTCTTTCAATTTCTTTTTATCATGCGTATGGTAACTATAATATGTGTACGACTGCATTTGAATATACTGCCACATGAAAAAAATATATGGTTCTGTTTTGGTAACTGACTGACATGGCATCATGTAATAAGCCTGCAGTTAGCAATGGTTAACAATAGGTATGAAACCGGCCAGCTGCATAAGGTAAAATTGATAAATTGAGCGAGTGTATAACAGTAGCTTGTGTACTTCTGTGCTGTGGTGTGAGTAAAAAATATATAAAATTTATCGAACAGCAGAAAAACCAGTAAATAGGAAAGCTACAAAATCCAAAAAACCCTAATCAAGTCCACTTTAATCGAAATTGGAGTGGCTCTGTTCTTATAATGTCAGCGTGTGTGTCTGCTGCGGCAGGAATGGTTGAGGGCGAGGAAAATAATAAAGCATGCAAAGCATGAAAAAAAATATACAACCGAAGAGAAAAGGGGAAACAATGACAGTGAAAGAGGACTTTACTCTAGTGAACTTGTTTTGTTGTCGTAAATGAAATTCACCTCGCTATAGTAACGTAAAGGAAACAACTGAAAAGTATCTATGCGCACACCTTTCGTGTCTTTAGGTGTATCCAGTCAGCGACCTTAAGATTTTGCCGCAAGGAAAGCCATTTCATTAGGTATCTTTTATTGGAAAACTCATGGGAGAAACGTGTATTCAGCGAGTATCGATAGCAATACCTACTCAACGGCAATACCCTTATAAACATAATAGAAACGATTATGATTATTATATGAACAATATTATCATCAACATCTCCAAAATATATATCAATTGAGCAACTCCAGCTTAACAGCAGTAGCCATTGCTGTGGTAGCAAATATGGTAATTTGACAATGACAGGCACTATCAGTATTTTTTCGCAGGGCTGGTCTCACTCTCCTAAAGAGAAACAAGGAAGGATTTTGAGGGACGGAAAACGTGCGTTTTTTTTGCAGACACGCTGCTGTGACCGAAGGAAACTTTGTTTCTTATTGTTTCCCTACTACTTTGGCAGTCTACTAAACGCGACTGCACACAAAGGAACGAATTACTGTTGTTCAATTTGGAGGAGGCGGTGGTTAGTTGGTCGGTCGTGGTCAACTCGGAGAATTTTTGTGTGGGTTCAGCAGTAAAAATAATTTGCATACAGCTGCTCACTTTGGCTGAACTTTATTATTTCATTGATGGGCAGAATTGAATGACGGGAGATCAAATGATGATGAGTTTGATGCATGAAAAAGGCAAAATTGATATTTATCCCACACATTACAAAAAGGAAACGAGTAACGTTTAGTAGAAGAAGAAGAAGAAAAAAAAGACCTGTTGTTCCATTGTGAACCATACGATCGAATAACGGATGAGGATGGTGGTGATCATGAACATCGTCAGTGAATGATGAATGGGCAAAAATTGAATGGCAAAAGAGGAGCAAGAACACAATAATAACACGCATCATCCAATATTTTTTTTCTGCGTTTTCATTTTGTATGCAATCATGTCATACTCTGTTAATAATGCATAATGCGTTTTTTTTAATATAACACATCTTATCTGCTCTAGAATACGTACACATATATATCAGTCTTGAAAATTAAAGTTCTTGTTAGAGACTTTTTTATATTACATCCAGTTTGATGATAATGATGTAAGTGTGTAAAGAGGAGGAATATATTTTTTTTCTTTAAAAAAGGAGACTGATCAGATAGTCGTGTCTTCGTGTATCCAAATTAAATACTTGATACTGCCGAGAACTAAATATGATGTTGTGTGTATATATGGCTTGATCACTCCTTAATTGCTATTCAATGAAAATTGTTTACAAGGCTGGCCAATGAACGAGGAGTGATGGTATTGCATTCAAAGTATCAAAATTCAAGTTAAACGATGGATGTAGCCACAAGGGAAGCTCATTCTTATTTGGATTTTGAGAGAAAAAAAAATGATGATGATAAAACGCACGTAAATAGCTTTTACTTGAGGAAGGCTGTCCCACTATTTTGCCAATAGGCATTGTTGTCGCCATCATCCATGCTAATAATAATCCTAATGCAAATCTTGTGTTGCTCTGCACAGTTTGAGAGTCAAAAGTCAAGCACATGGAGTAGTAAACAAAACCCAACAAGGCTGCCATCCCCAGATACACCGCCGCGCCATTTATATACCACGCACAGAGTTATTTTAATGAAGCGTCCCTAGTAACATCCATTTCTGTGTGATATTTCTCCCAATTCTATAGATCACGTGCGGATGGACACAATGACAAGTCCAAAAACATAAGTACTGTACTGATTTTCATAAAGTATTGTTGTGACTAACAACGAGACGCAAAATAAAGTCATAAATAATCTGCTTGGAACTCTTGATTATAATCATCCACTAAAAAAATTGTGACCTTCGCCGTTTCAAAGTCGCATGCCCAAATAAGTAGGAAAGAAGTTCATTGCAAAAGACACACACGTAGGAAAAAAAAGTGACTATGATTGAGTAATAGGAATTCATATTTGTTGTAATAATAAGACTAAAGAAAAATCCCTACTTACAATATTCATTATTATGCTTACACAAATACGTCAAGTGGTAATGATAATAAAACGTGCACCGACTAATTGCGTAAAACTAAGACAACACCACAAATATCTTCTTGTTATAGGGAAACTTACATTAGTGTAGATACTTTTTTTCGTTTTCATTTGCTCACTCAGATAATGAAATGATGCTTGACTAAAGAGTGCACATATGTCCATTATATATTTTTAAAAAAATGCTACAAAAAAATATGTTTCATTTTCCTCTGTGCAGCCATTTCAATTTCGTGCATTAAAAATCCACTTAAAAGCACGTCTCCCACTTTATCATGCTAGTTAAGAAGGTGATAACTATGGAGTTGTTCTCATCCACATCCTCCTCATTATTTTTTTGCAGCACGGTAACCATCTTGTCTCCTTGCGTTTTTTTTGCAGAAGAATGTATGATATTATTATCATTCTAAAACCCTTAATTTAATTTCTAAAAAAAGAGTTTTTACCATGTTTGTTCATTTCTGGGAGAAAAAGTTCTGTTTCTAAATCTCGTCGCTGCTGCCTTTTTGCTAGTTAAGGCAACGGAAGCTAATGAGGTTGAAATGAAATGCTTTTTTATGCCCTACTTCAACCAAACAAAAAAAATTTAGCAGATGGAGATAGAAGTTAGTGAGTTAAATAGGTAGAGAAAAGACCAGAAGATGAGACCAGACCACACAAACTCTCGTACTATTATTGGCCATAGTCATGATTCATGATCATGAGTGTGTGGCGATATTTCAACGGGCAATATTTTTTTTTTTCGCTAATGGTCGCTCTCTCAGCTTCAGCACAAGTGGTTGGTTAGCAGAGTTGAAGTTTTAAAAAAAACAGTCCAATGTTCCATACAACAACATCTACTAAATATTCACATGAGAAAAATTCATAGTGCAGTGTAACTGATTCGCGTATATGCTCACAGGAACTACTGAATGCACACACTTCCTCAAACTAAGAATTAATTCAGAGTGGCGAAAATTATTCTTTTGAGTAAACTTCAATTTGTATGGAAGCTTGCACCACCACCAGGGAATAATGGAGGGTAGTACTTGAACCCACACGGCTGAGATTAACAATTACTACTACTACGATAAAGCTCACCAATAAATGTGAGATGAGATGAGTCTGCTGTATAATTCAATTACCACGACGAAACACAATGTCATCTCAGCCTAATTCGTCGTGCAAACTGCTAAAATCCTCATCTCACACTGCTGCTGCTCCGACACAACAACAAACTGCAAAATAATAATTATATACGTCCTGTGCAAATATGTAATTCGCACTTCACATGCCATTTCGCTCCTTCCTCCTGTTTCCCAAAATAAATGATAACTTTCAATTCAATCTGTGAGTGATATCACCTCACAGGATAGAATCCACAGCAATAATACAAAAAAAAGTTAAAGGAAATGATGATGTGACTTGGCTGGATTAAATAATACAATTCAATCGTGCAATTCTCAATCGCCGCATATAATCAACTTTTTTCTCTATAGTCTACTATACAGAGACGAGTATATGGATGAAAATGATTGCGGTCAGCGCAATCGCGAGAGAGATCACAGGCGGCAATGAAATCAGATCACAGAGAGATAACTAATACAAAACAATAAAAAATTAATTCTGGGAGCAGTACCACGCGGACACCAACACAGCGCTCCGGTTTCGCAAATTAAAAACGTAAACTTGATTAAAGTTGTTTGATTCAAAAGACCTGTCCTCTCCTCTCCTCCTGCTTCCTTTTTTCATTACACAGTCTTCTCGCAATTTCAAATTTTCATTAGAAAAAGTGTGCTCGTAAAGTTTCAAGTTGGCAGGAGGAAAAAGGCAAATCTATAGTGAGGAAGATGATGATGCGAAATAAAATTGCATTTTTTTTTCTTCGCATCATCATCATCATTATCATCATGGCAGGTAATTTTAATTGGATTATTTCAGGCGTCAACACACTCTCTTTCAAGAAGTGTTCCATGCCATCAATATAAAAACAAGAATGAAATGACAAAAAAAAGTTGCGGAATGACATAGCATCAACTCGACAGGACAATGACAACTCCGACTATATTATAGTGCTTTAGTGCAAACGGCAGCAGTTCACAATCTGCTTTAAAGGTTTTGTGCCCACGCACGTCCTGCAAAATCACCTTTTTTTATTCTTGAAGAAAAAAAAGAGGAAAACGCAAATCTTCAAACAGTTACAAGGGATTCAGTTTTTTGTAAACGCTTTAACGAAAGCATTATGCACACAGTACTGCGCTCACAGAAGATTTCAAATGGTGAATGAATTTATAATCGTTCATTCTCCTCTTCTTTAGTCTTCATGGTTTTTTTCTGTCATTGTTTAAAACTCGTAAACACGGTACATTGGGAAACTTTAGGGCTTCGTTGTGCATTTCAAAATGTAATAAAAAAGGTGAGGTGAGCAGAACACAAGCTTTAAATTAGGAATTTCAAAGTACGTCTCGTATTTCACTGATTACTCGGCAATACCATAAAATCGGCTTTTAAAAACCATGGCTTTGCTCGTGTTGTCACCAAACGGTCATATTTTTACAGTCCGCAAGCGCCAAGACCAGAAAACATGTTATGTTGGGCACCGGTTGACATGCGAATGCTGACGAATGGTGACAAGATCCTTGCCTTTTTTAAAACAATAATAATTGGTTACATCGTCAACTTTAGTGTTTAAATACTGTAAAAATATGATTCCGCCAGTTTTTGCTAGTTACTGTTTTCTTTTTTTTTCAAAGTTGTAGATAAGGACTCTAAATAAATAGATCGTAAATGGTGCTGCTTGTTTTACAAAAGTCAACACTTGTAACGAGAAAACCAGATTTTTTATTTGACTGGTTTGCTTCAAGGAGTCTTTCTAAAAAAGCTTCAAATTAAGCCGAAGGAATCTCTCACTCACGTGAACAACAAATTTCGTTCAATATTTTTTCTTCGCCAGTTCTAAAAGATTTTTTTTGCCAACTTGTGTACACATCTCATAATATGTCAGTTGTTCAAACAAAGTTATTACCTTGCTGGTGGTTTATTATCCTTCTTACGCATTTTTTTTTCAAATGAACACTTGAAACAAGTCATAAAATGTAATCATGCAGATTTCAGCTAAGTGGATTCCTTCAGGTTAAATAAAATCAACCTAATAAGTCGTCACGCTGTCATTTGTATGCTACAAAAAATATATTTTCAAAAATAAGATAAAGCGGTTACCTCAAGTTTAATTCCTTCATGGTATTTCCGACAGTAATTTTTT